>SEYY01000379.1:20000-35000 GCA_009176605.1 Armadillidium nasatum
TCAAAATAAATAATAATAAAAAAAAAAAAATTTCAACCACATTCGTTCCCAAAATAACGTTAAGTATAAAACTCCCTTCTGTATGAAAAAAACAGTACGAGAATTTAGTAGCAGCGTAAAAACAGTACGAGAATTTAGTAGCGGCGCAAAAAAAAGGTACAAGAATTTAGCAGAAACGTTAAAACAGTAAGAGAATTTGGTAGCAGCGTAAAAAAACGTACGATAATTTAGTAGCAGTATAAAAAAAGGTACGAGAATTTAATGCTTATGATGGTACGCTAATTCATTAGCTCACATTCGTACACTTGCTCTGTGCGATAATACATTAGAAATCGTTATAAATTTTGATCGTTGCTAATGTTTGGCATTTCAACGAAATCAGGTTAGGTAACAACACTTGTCATTCCAGAAAACATTACTGATATAGATTTAAGACTATTTTATTAAACTCGATTCAAAAATAAGCTTTCTATATCGTCACATAAATCAGTGGTTGTGATAAAGGTTTAAAAAAACAAATTTGTATGTCATTTTTTTACGTTAGAAAAAATAGAATGAAACAGAATACTGAATACTTATACATAGTCGCCCTCACATACACGTACACTTATATAAATATAAATTGGTTGAGCTGTTATAGACAGAAAAAGAAGAAAGGTACCGTATTATATTTGTATAAAATTTGAAGGTAGAATATTTTTAACTTAAAATTATTTTGGTACTTTTTAATTATTAGGGTAAGGGTATTTTTACACTGAAAAAAAAATTCGGTTCTATTATACTGTCTGCAAATTTAAAGATGTAAATGGCCGAGTCCGTTCCCTCTGACCCGTGAGTGATGGTCTAGATATAGTTTACTTCACCTTTATAGACCGCATACTATAAAGTAATCACACCAGCACTAAATATTCTTTAAAAATCTTGAAGAATCTTCAAGTGAAGTGTCCCACGAAACAAGATCATTAAATCCAAATTTATCAATCTTAAAGTTCGCTGCAGAAAGTTTGCAACATAAAATTATGTGGGTAATTTTCGCCTTACTTAACTTCTTACTTAAATATATTAACACAAAATATATTACGTTCCATTATTTACCAGTAAAATTTTGATGGTAAAATATGGATAATTTTAATAATTTCCTTTCTTAATTTATTAGCTTGTTTTTTTTTCATTGGTTCCAATAATAATAATGATGGTTGTCGCCAAAGTCTTTTAAATAAAGTTTCGTTTGCCAAATATTTTATTTTTGATTTATGATTTTTATAACATTTTAATTAAATTAAATTAACTGATTGATTAAATTATATATTTAAATATATTTAAATTGCCTATATAGGGGATGTTTATATCAGGCTTGGCATTATAAAAATCAATTAAATAAATCAGTTGATTTTTTTTACATGATTTTTTTTTTTAAATCATGATTATTTTAATTTTATTGATTATATTGATTTTTTTATTTAATTTTTTTTTTTAAATAACGTAACTGTTTTCATATTTTTAAGTTCAGAATATTATAAGAGATTAAAAAAGATAATAAATTAAAATTAAAATAAATTTGATAATTTTATCGAGCTGGGGGAAAAATTAATCGACGTCCAACGATATTTTGGGCTAAATTATTGAAACTTGAAACACTCTTTTACTTTTGAATTCTGGCTTTAGATATTTACAGTAAAAGGTGAGTGAGTTATATAAAATTTATTAATTTTAAAATTTCAATAGAAATATTTTTTTTTAATTTATTTATTTATTCTTTCATAAGCTGTTTGAGTAAGATCGTTACGCAAAAATTTCATATAATTAAAAAAAAAAAAAAAAAAATATAAGTTATCTAGCATTTATAAAAATAAACATTCAAAAAAGTTTATTGTAGTTAACTTGTTCCATAGAATTGCGTTAAGAAAAAGAGCAAAAGAGAATAAAATGGTTTAGGGGTTGAAATGTGCCAGCATTTAGCAATCTATCTTCCCTCCCCACCCCCAAGATGAATTTTTTTTTAATAATTGATTTAATCGGATCAATTCTCACTTACATTCAATATTTTATTCAAAGTTCTAACTCTCTCTATTTCCTTATTTTCTAATTATAGAAATTTAATGTTTTATTTTTCTTCAAAATTTAAGTGCTGAGAGAGTTCCAACGCTAAAAATAAATAAATTTATTTTATTAAAATAAAAAAAAAAAAAAAAAAAATTTTTTTATTTTTAAAATTTTTTTAAATTATAATTTAATTAAGTAACTTACTTAATTAACCTAATTAACTAATTATATTTACTTATTAATTATTACTTAGGCGAATAAGCTTTACTAATAAAAAAATAAACGTAATTAAAAAAAAAAATCATGATTTTTTAAATTTGATTCATATATAAAAAAAAAATCAAAAAAATTCCCAACCCTGGTTCATATACACGCTTAAGATAAACGTTCCACTAAAATTACGAATCTTAAATATTTTAACTAGATTTTCTGAAACACTTGATGCAGCCGGATGAAAATCCAGATTTTCGCGGAACGAAACTTAATTAAAGGGAAAAATTTCAGTTTTGGGGAATTATTCAACACTTAAACGTCATTTTTCAAGAAGCGTCATATTGAGAGCAAATTTGCTTGCCTAGGGGTTTTACAAGATCAAAACACACACACACACACACAAAAAAAAAAAAAAAAAAAAAAAAAAAAAAAAAAAAAAAAAAAAAAAAAAAAAAAAAAAAAAAAAAAAAAAAAAAAAAAAAAAAAAAAAAAAAAAAAAAAAAAAAAAAAAAAAAAAAAAAAAAAAAAAAAAAAAAAAAAAATATATATATTATATATATAATATTGTGTACATAAATGAAAATATAGAAGTAATAGAATTATAATTCTCGCAGGTTCTTAATATCTTAAAAACATAGTAGAAATATACACCAGGGTCATTTACTATTGAAGTATGACCACTTCCTTATAAACATAACTATATGTTATATATTATTGATAATAATATTATAAATATATAAATTATTATATGTATTTGAGTTATCCTAAGACATTTTTTTTGTTTATGTGCAAGCCAAGGATGTTTATATTGTCAACATGGAGATAGATTGAGGGGTGAAATCACTATCTTAATATCTCGTATATAACAGATATTTGCAAGAAATGATTTCTGGACAGCTAAGGATTTAGATCAAAAATTTGCTCATACATACGCTACTTTTATTCACATTAATAGTAGTATTAGTCTTTTAGGGGTGAAGATTTATCTTAAGAAGTTGATATAGATTATATATCAATATATTATTGTATATATAATATATAATAATTAATTGATCCTTCATATAAATTTATAAGGTTATGATGGATATACTAGTAACTTACCCACTGGGATATATATAATATAATTTAATATATTATTATTACCGTGTATAATTTACTATACAATGCTATAAAGAATTATATGGAATCTCGGGATAAGGTATAATGAAGTACGAGATAATATAATAGCAGCTATATATAATATATAATATATATATATATATATATTATTATATATATATAGATACATATATTTTCAAATTTGTGAAAAAGGAAAATTATAATATAATAATAATATATTATTATTATATATATTATTAATATATTAATATATTAATAATAACCTTTGTTAATAAGTGGAACTGTCTATTTTACTATAAATTGAGCTACCTGTGTTTTTTTAATATCATTTATTATATGTACGTTGTGTGTTATACTGCCTTTATTAATTGTATCAATATGAGTATTACTTGGCCCTTAATTAGAATCCATTGAATCTGCATAAGTTTCTATTATATGCATTTAATTTCTAGATACTTGAATCGTCGTAGGAATCCTTCTTTCCTACTCATTAAGTATTGTATTTTTTTATAATTAATTTTAATATTTATATAATATTTTTAATTTTTATTTAATTTATTAAATTAATATTATTTATATTAAATAATGTATTAAATATTTTTATTACTGTTTTTATATTATAACTTTATAACGTCTAATAATTCTACTGCAAATATTGTCCCAAATAGTCGTTGGATCAAATTTGCAAAAATATCAGAACGAACTTTTTATTTTTTACATTAATTTATTATTATTATTATAACTTTATTATTAATTTAATATTTAAATTAATTTATTATTATAATAAAAATATTATTTAATATAATTTAAATCATCATTATATTATTATATATTATTTATTTAGTATATTATATTTCTATATTATTTTATTATTATTATTGACTTTAATTTTATCTCTTTTGATATATAATTAGAATTTACCTAACTCTACGCTACGTCATATGTTAATAATCATATATTATTATTTCTTATTCCTTAGTGTTCCATATTATACATTATTATATTTGTGCCCACCATTTATATGTAATTTGTTGACGATATCAATAGCTATATAATTTCTAATCGTCAAACCTATTGGTGATCACGTTTTTCGCAACAGCCATCGGATTTTTAGGTCGAATTCATTTAAGCTGATGAGTGAGGATGTTGTGTTTTGTTTGCCCTGCGTGTTACTCTCTTGTTATAAAATCTGTCTTTTTCTCGTTTACATTTTTTTTTGTTTTTATCTCATTAGATCAGTGTTTTAGGTATATGATATGTGAAATTCTATATCTCTGTTAGTCTGTGAAAATTAATATATTAAAGATATTTATAAACAGTTCATATTTAATTCTCTCAAAATAATATAATTAAATAAAGTGAATTGATTATCAAAAATATTAAATAGGGTTAATAGATTTTATCATGTAGTTTAATTTACCATCTTATTGTAGTCTTATAATAAATATCAAATAGTATAACTAATGTATTTATATGTAATACCTTAATAAAACTTTATTTATTCGTATATATAGTGTTATATTTAGGTTTATTTTTATGTATTTAGTGGGTTTAATACTTTTATTTATTTATTCATTTATATACTCGTAATTATTATTATTATTTGATTATATATATATATAATATTCATCTCTGTTTATTATTTTATGTTACGTGATTATTAATTATATTATTTTATTTTATTTTATATTAATTATTATTATCGGGCGAGTATCTCTCACACATTTCTGTTTATATTACATATATTTTTATAAGTATTGTGTTTAATATCCGATAGCTATAATAAATGTTGTTTATTGAGCTCGACATTTTATAATAAACTGTAAGTATACAGTTTAAAATTTTTAAACTTATATTTTCTTTTTACTAAGTAGTCCAGTAATAATTTCCTCTCTATCTCATATATTATTATCAGTGTATGATAGTGTTATCTTACTAGCATAGTAATAATAATATACCCCCCTAATTATTTTATAAACTAATAATTTATTTTTATTATATTTTTATATTTATATTCTTACAAGAATATAAAAATAAATATATTTAATATTTGTGTTGTGTGTGTGTGTGTGTGTGTGTGTGTGTGTGTGTGCGTGCGTCTGCGCGCAATTAATAACTGTAAATAAACATTGCCACACTTTCAGTTCTTGCACGCAAGCAAACAGTGCCTATAAGACGTAGGTCTTTGCTTGGCACTACTTTAACAAATACTTGCCTTGGATCCTCTTGACCTTTGGACCTGTTGTTGCAGTTATTGGTCTGATTTAAATAATACCTGTCACAGTTTGTTTTTGTTTCTTTATTTTATTTATTTATATTTGGGTTCGACCGGGGGAGTTATTTTCTCTATGGTTATGTGGAATAGAGTATGATGATTTAGTAATATTGTTTTGTATTATTAAATTATTATCTAATTCTCATTTTTTAGTTGGATTGTATCTGGTTTACATGCTAATCAACTCACTCCTACTTTTTAATAACGGGCCAAAGCCTAATATTTCAATAAAGGTAGGGTAGGTTGTTTAATAAAAGTTATATAAATACATTTAAACAAAGCCACAAATCCCCAATACAAAAAATATATGAAATAAGTATCCAACACTCCTACTATATATAATTCCGTGTCTGGTAGGTGGGCGCACATAGACCTCCACAATATCAGCTTAGGTGCGGCGCCCAGACGCCCCGAGTTTTAACAATACCAAATATCGCACCGGAGAGTTAAATGGTGGAGAATCTTCACTTGCCAGAGGGTAATCCTACAGAAATGATGCTGAAAGGGAGAGGTCTCACAGATGTCCGAATTAACACAAGGCGTTTGAAAGTATGTAATTCAAAAGAAGTTGGGAAAATATATATAAAGTGTGTTTCCGACTTCTTACCATCAAGTAGAGTATATAGATAAAGATGACAGTGATAGCGTTAAAGTCTGGGTGTGGCCTACGTGAAGAGTTTGAGTAAAAGAAGGAGGACACTTCGAAGGACTGTCCAAGTCGTCTTGGCGAATATCGTGTGTCCGGTTGTCGCATCAGAGCATCTTCACATCAAATGTCATGCCGGAGGTGAGAATCGGATATACTCGCGCTGAGTGTGAGTTTTTTCATGAACCGACAGCGATTAAGATATCTCCGATTGGATAACATACGCGGGTATAGTATAAAGATTTCACGCTAAACGGCAGAATATCGCCTACTTTGGTCAGAGCATGAGATTGGAGAGCGTTAGTAAGAGCAGGAGAGTTGTAGCATACTCCAACACTATTACGAAGGAATAAGAAGATCTGGATGAGTCGGCACACCACCCCACAGTATACCGCGTGCTACGCGGCCAATACATCGATACAAAGAGAGTCCGAGCGGGAACAAACATCTCCCCTATAATACTCGAAGAGATACAACCAGCCTTGTGCTAACCGTGTCTTTTGTGGCTCGGTGTTGATGATCAAACCCTAAATATTCTCAAGAAGAGAGGCCGCCTTCAAACACCCACCTCTTAGAAGCTGTGTTTTGAAAGAAAGATGAAGCCACAGTATCCCGTCGATCATTTCCGAATAAGAATGATGAGAAGTCGACTAGCGTGCACAAGAATAAACAATGGAGCGGTATACGAATAGAAGAAGCCCTTATTATAGAAAAACAGTTAGAATTGGATTGAAAGTAGTTTGATTTCTTGTGTTTCGAAAGTAAGAAAGGAAATGATAAGTGTAGAGAATAAGCATTCGCCTGTGTCGTGTTTAGTAATAATACGTGCGGAACTCATGGAATCCCTGCCCCGATCCTTTTCCTGATGTCGGTGTGTGAACAATGACTAGATCCTCTTAGTTCTGACCCTTCACACATTTAGTAAAATACGTGAAAGATTCCAGAGGTTATGTGACTCGCATTGAGTGGCAGTCTTCATTCGTTTATCTAATTACAAAGAGACTCTTGTTAGGAACTTATCACTATAATTGAGATTTTAATATGTGAAACGCAATTAGTTGTGCGCCTTGACATAACAGAGCACTGCTCTAGGAATTACTTCCGGTACAATCATATAAAACTGAAAAAGTTTGTTTCTTATTAGCAGAGAGGATCACCTAACTGGATGATGAAACTTAGACTTTATCACCGAGAAGTAAGGGAAGTTTTCCGAAATCAAAGCTTCTGTGAAGCAACTATCCAAAGACAATTTTAGATAGTTTGAGGTGTTCCTTTGCTCGGGTCGATCTGGGATTTTCCTAAGAAGTTGAATTTTTAATAGATGTTGTGTGCAACATTCCCCTTTATCGAAGGCTTTCGTAGGTGTAACTGCAGCGCAGATTATGCGAATCACGGGATTATACCTGTAAGATCCCCGAGGGTTGGACAGGAACCAAGCCACCTCTACATAAGAGCGTAACTTCGCGTGATACTGGTGAAAAAACTCTCACCCTCGTTCATAGAGCGTTTCTTACGAAAAAGCCATACTGAGTCCAATAGCAGATGGAGAGAGTTAGATTAGAAACTTGATGAGTGGTTTCCATAACTCTTCCTGTACTAAGGTATTTAGATTTCTCAGAAAGACTATTTAGGAAACCGTACCAGGAGAGTTAAAGTAAGGCAACAGTGGATGGCATGTTCATCTGGTATGCGCAGAAGGAGTAGAGACTTTAGTTAAGAAATCATGTGTCTTTGGTCCCGCCTTCTTAGTTCTCTATCAACGAATAATCCCTCGAATGCGTCTTATCTTGTCTGACAACTCGTCCGCTCTCTTCTACGTTTTAAAGTAAAACCCATGTGTGGAACATGTATTTGTGACGCGCTTGTCTACAAGGTCAAGTGTTAGGATGATCATCGACTTACACTGTGAAACGGGCCCCATATAGAGGGGTTTATGATCTCGAACGTAATAGTTTGTGCGTTTTTTCATAAGTCTCCACCGTTGGTGGTGAGCGTGATCTTAGTGCGTCTACCCTTCGACCTCTCTTGCAAATCCTACTGCAATGCTCCTTGAAAGGCTGTTTGTGTGTTGTTGAATGAGAGTGTGTAGAGAATTGTCTGAGATGATTGGAGGAATTTTAAAACAAGAGAGCATCTAGAGAATATGTGTGCGTAGAAAGATACGATATGGGTTCCATGATAGACGCGCCGCCCCCATTCGCCCACTGCCGCGACTCTCGTGATGTGCATAGTAGCTAAGTATAACCGGTAAGTAGTGACCAATGAAGCAAGATAGGATAATGAGCGAAAAAGACATCTTTAAGTAGAGAAATTCTAGAATTAGCTTGAAATTGAACGACTTTGCTCAAGAGGGGGGATATGATGAACGAGATGGCCTAACCATTAGACTATCCTATAATCGGAATCAATTGCTATAATAGGATGATTAGGATAAATTTGATCAGTTAGCTAAAAATTACTACCTATTCGAATAGCGAAGAGGAGTAAATTGTGCTATGGCTTTTAGAAGTAGATCGGTGTTTAGATAATTAGTACAGTATGAGATAGGTACACGTGTATAAAAGTTATAATTCTCTCATTACACTGAGATAAGACGGAAAGAGAGAATCGATAAGGTCATAATGTTAGAGTGTTGTATATTTATTTAAATAGAAAATATTTATAAAGATATGACTCTACAGAAGAAGTCGTAATTTTTTCGTTTTGAAGGATGGAGAAACGTGATGCAGTCAGTTTTAGAAATATGTAATATTACAAAATGTGTCTATGGTAGGTGAGTATAAGATAGTTGTGTGGAGCTCGAGTTTTTATTCATTCTAACGGATGTGGTAACTGTAAGGTGTTTAGGGATTTTACAGGGTAAATTGTATATAGTTTTATATAAAGTCCCCATTCCAGGAAGGATTAGATAAGATGTTTATCCAACTGGTGCAGTAAGTTTTGTCTGGTGATGTTTGGGGTAAGTACGTGAGTTGATAAAACCTCCGTAATGACTGAGTGACCCGTCTTCCCAGTGTAATTTAGCCATGTTAAGATGAACACATTTCGTGATAAAGGCCCGAAAATCGCTTTTGAAAAAGAACCCTTATCTTCAAGGTGGATATGCTCAATCGTATCTGTTATCAACGGATATGGTGTGTCTAATGGCGCCACCCTGATAAAATTAGCCAGTACGTTATCATTTACGAATTCATTGAAGAAGGTCATATGACCAGTATTTTGACATCTATAAGAGCATATCTGTGGCAAAGAGCGAAAGGGATACCCTGTATTATCTTCAGAACACCGATTTTAAGACTTTTCTTATGAGAACATGGACTGACGTGCAAAATTGTGATGCAGGAACAATTTTTTTCTCTAGTTCTTGGAGTAATTTGATTCCGCCTTCGTGAATATATTTGACCCTCACTACTAAACGGCCTTTTACTCTCAATGGGAGAAGGTGGAGCAGAGAGATATAAGATAATATATGTAAAATAGTGAGCAGAAAATTGACGATGACTAGTATAATACACACTTTCTCAGGGTGCTAGATTTTTTCGAGGTAGCTAAATCTGGCAACTTAAGCCTAACGGCGATGACGATTGAGAATAAAATATACCGATGCCAATGACGATTAATCATCCCCATATATATATAATATTAAATATATATATATATATATATATATATATATATATATATATATATATATATATATATATATATATATATATATATATATATATATATATATATATATATATATATATATATATATATAATATAATATAAAAAGCTATTCACAGAGAAATTTTTGCAATAAATTTGTTGAAATTTAAACAGTGAAGGTTTGCTATATAATTTAAATTCTTCATCCCGTGCTACTGTAATTTATGCTTTAGAAAAGGCACGAAAAAGCCTATATTTTTATTTCCCTCTTTTTATGGTTGTTCCTTCGCGATTGTAATAAAGAGGGAAAAAAATTCACATTTGATTGTGAAGTTAGGCTTTTATTTGGTCTGTTTTATTCCGTGGATAAATGGGAAATGGTACGAGGTTATTGTGGTTGTAATTTGTACCGTACCGTGTTTGTACGCTTAACAACTTCGATCAGTTAAGAATGTGACATTTTTTTTTTCTGCATTTACGTTTTTTTATTTTACATTTTTTTTTTTTTTTTTTAGAACGATAGACGATAAAATTATTATTATTATTATTTTTTGTGATAAAGAGCCTACTGAATGTTTTATTGCTTAGGTAATTAAAGTTAGTTGGTTCATTTCAAATTCAAATGATATTTTTGTACGATATGGATAAGGTAAAATTAATTTGTAGTGTAAAATTGTTTGAGAGATGCAGTTACAATTAACGAGGGAGGTTAATTCGGTTGTTTGTTGGACAGAAACGGTGATTAATAAAAAGACTTAGGCAAGTACAAGTACAGGTACAGTACAAGTACTTGTATAATAGATAGGCTAGTAAAAGTATATATATATATATATATATATATATATATATATATATATATATATATATATATATATATATATATATATATATATATATATATATATATATATATATATATATATATATATATATATATGGCTTAGGTGGAGATTGTTTCTGAGTTTCGATATTTTTTATATCGATATTTTTTTATGTCGATATTTTATTTTAATCGATATTTTCATACCTATAATTAGCCCTAGGCTACTATGTCGTGCAAACGTTCTTGTGTACGTTAGGTCTCTTTTACGGCAAATTCTTGTGTAGGTTAGGCCTCTTTTTACGGCAATTTCGGTAGTTCAGGTTATGATAAGTCGAATTAGGTTCTGCTAGAAAAGTAAGTAATAATAATTGTGTGTATGTCTAGTAATAGTAATAGTACCTCTGGCAACTCTCTTGTTTACGATAGGCTTCTCCGATATTTTCGATTTTCGATATTTTTTAACAATCGAAACTCAGAAACAATCTCCACCTTTACCATATATATATATATATATATATATATATATATATATATATATATATATATATATATATATATATATATATATATATATATATATATATATATATATATTTTTAGTTATAAAATAATAATTATCGATATTTGTAATTTTTGTATATATATATATCGAAATATCGAAATTTTTCGAATTTCGGTATTAGTTATGATACAGTTAGTTAATTTGTGTATGTCTCAAATTTTTCTTTTTACGATATTCTCCGATATTTTCGATTTTAATTTTTTTAATTATTATTTATAATATATTTATTATAATTATATATAAATAAATATATAATATATATATATATATATATATATATATATATATATATATTTTTTATTATATATATATATATATATATATATAATATATATATATTATATATATATATATATATAGAATTTTTCTGATTTCGATATAATTCGATATAAAAAATATCGATATTCGAAATATCGAATATGAACATATGAAATTCAATTTTTTTTTATTATTATTTGTTTTATTATTTTTTCATTTCATGTATGCCTATTATTCTAATTATTTTTATAATTATTATTATTTAGTTTTCTAGCGTACTTAGTTCGACTTATCATAACCTGAACTACCGAAGTTGCCGTAAAATAGAGGCCTAACCTATACAAGAACGTTGCCGCGATATTAAAACCGAAATTTCAAAATATCGATATAAAAAATATCGAGGCCAGACTTCGGATTAGCCTACATCAATATCTCAAAAACTACAGAACTTACGTAAAAAAGAATTATATTTTCCGAATCCTTGTAAAAATTTTGGTAAGAAAAATTGGGAAATAAAAAATAAATTCTTATAATAATAAAAGTTTATATAAGTAAAATTTACTTAATTTTATCTCTCTCGAGAATCGTACGCTTGGCAAGGTCAGTTTTTTTTCCATTTTTTCGAAATTTTATAAAATTGGAAATACCCCAATTCGTCGACAGGAAAAATAGTGGACAGTATCATCATTACTCACGGGTCGGGGGGTACGGAGGGCAGAGCCCCCCGTAGACATATGTTCGGTATAATACCGAATTTAAGTTTGTTACGTCATCAATTGTCGTACAAAACCATTATTTTTAATTTTTTTTTCAAACATTTTATACTTTTCCTACCCGAAATTTGACAAGGATTCTAAAAATGTAATCCTTTTTTACCTACGTTCTGTAGTTTTTGAGATATTGATGTAGGCTAATCCGAAGTCTGACCAAATATCGATATATAAGGTCAGAAAGCTTCTTAACCTAAGCCTATATATATATATATATATATATATATATATATATATATATATATATATATATATATATATATATATATATATATATATATATATATATATATATATATATTAGTTAAATCTTAGCAATTTTATCAATTTTAAATTGTTGGCAATGCTTTTAAAATGGGAAAAATAAGTTTAACAAATAAATTGACCGTTTTTACACATTAATAATAATAATAATAATAATAAAATAAAATGGGTACAAACAGTAGTAAAGGCGGGTGTAGTGCGGGTGCCTCATCGAGTTCTAGTGGGATTTTAGATGCCCTTCATCTGACTCAAGGGACACTCCATATCGTCATGCTGGGCCTCGATTCCGCTGGGAAGTCGACCGCTCTTTTTCGGCTTAAATTTGATCAATATTTGAATACCGTCCCAACGATAGGTTTCAATTGCGAAAAGGTGAAAGGAATCTCCGGTAGAGCAAAGGTAAGATTATATAATCCTTTTTTTTTTTTGTCCTAACGAAATCGTTGGGACAAGTGGCAAAAACTGTCACAACAAATTTTTTTTTTTAGTTAGTTTCTTATTAAGTAAATCGGTGAAGCGACTTTCTTATGCTTAATATGTCTTTTTCTCTATTGAAAATTTTACTATTGATATTTTGCCACTTGTCCCAACGATTTCGTTAGGACAATTTTTTCAAGTGTAGCATTGTGAATATATTTTATTGTTTTCAATTAATTTTGTCTGTGATTTGTAATTTTATTTGAGGTATTAATAGCGACGTCATTAAACTACCTTTCACCCCCCGCCAAAAAAAAAAAAAAAACGGTTTTAAAAACCAGGTTTTTATTTTTTATTTTTTTTATTTTTTTTTTTCATTTTGCGGTTGGTATTCCTTTGTCACGTGACGCAAAATATTTATTAGTTATGGGACGATTAATAATTTTTTTTTGACATTGAAAAAGTATATTTTATAAATTTAAATTATTTTAATAAATTTAATAGTAAGGAAGAATTTAAATTATCTTTTTTTCTTTTATTAATTAAAATGTGTAAATACATGTAATATTAATATATAAACATAATACAGGGTGTCTGTGAGAATCTAGGTCAAATATATATATATATATATATATATATATATATATATATATATATATATATATATATATATATATATATATATATATATATATATATATATATATATATTATATATATATATATATATATATATGCTTGTGAAGTTCAAAAAATTGATAAAAGTTTGTCTTTTTACCTCTTTTTTCATTACAATTTGACAGGGCTGGTAACCTATTACTTTATAAAAATAAATTGTTACGTGTATTACTTAAGGGTACCGAAATTAAGTCCTTTGAAGATAGAATAGAAGAATAGAAATGAGTGAAGCAGAGATATTTATAAGTTGATTTCTGAGTCGAGAGAAAATTGACGATTGAGAAAAATATACCGATTTACCGATGACGATTAATCGTCTCCATTACTAATATTTATACTTTGATATATTACATATTAGTGATGTATCCTATGAGAGATTTCACACACACGCACACCATGAATGTAAGTGTGATATATATATATATATATATATATATATATATATATATATATATATATATATATATATATATTTATGTACCACTCAATATAATACCTTCACCTTTACGGCGGCCTCGTAGCACAAGGGCTGCATTGTCTGCACATTAGTTTTATGTAGACATAGGCAACTCCATTCTTGTTCGTTGTGTTGCTTCCTCCTTTCCAGCCACCTCTGTTTTGTGGAATTCTCTACCCATCTTCTGTATTTCCTCCCGAATTTAATCTGTTACTTTTAAAGCCCTTGTTGGTGCTCACTTCCGAAATTTGACCTTAAGTAACGGTATATATATATATATATATATATATATATTATATATATATATATATATATATATATATATATATATATATATATATATATATATATATATATATATATATATATATATATTATATATATAATATATTATATAGATATATACTGGCATTTGCATAATTAATACCCTTAAAAATCTGTATGTAAATTGAATAACTATCCACCCTCCATCTCTCCCCCCACTTCCTCCCCCTCCTTACCTGGTAATGGGGGTTTTGGGGGGGGGGCAAGAGTTGAGTTAGGCCCTGATCGATTTTCCACTCGAATAAAATTAAATCTAAATTAAGTGAACCAAAAAATTCGAAAAATTTTATACTGATTAAATTTTATAATATATATATATATATATATATATATATATATATATATATATATAATATATATATATATATATATATATATATATATATATATATATATATATATATATATATATATATATATATTATATATATATATCATTGGTGGTTAATGTCTGATGGCCTACTAAATTTCACTGGAGTGAAAGGGGAAAATTTAAAAAA
>SEYY01000379.1:42500-67500 GCA_009176605.1 Armadillidium nasatum
TTTTTAAAGAGTTTTTTTGCTAAATGTCATCCAACCTTTTATTAAATATTCTAAATAAATTCGAATAATTAACATTAGATAATAACTGTTTTAATGAAAAAATTAATAACTACGAGTGACAATAGCGAAGAAGGGCTAGCGTTGTCGTACTTTTACTCTCTCTATTAAGGCTTTTATGCGTAAAACAAAAACAAAAATTAAATTTGGTATCAAGAATCCTTTTGAGCAAAACTGCAGCCCCCAAATGGGGTGGATACCTTTGCATAAAACAGGAAATTCTAAAGCTCTTTATATTTTGAGTTAAGAACTAAAAACCATCAAAACATTCATTAAATTTTTCTGTAAAAATCTGCTTAGGCTTTTTTAAGCCATATTATTAGTTTTCTTTGAGCCAAATTAAAAGTTGATTGTATATATATAATTCGACGACCCATGGGACCGTACTATACTCGTTTAAAATTTCAAGAATGTAACCATTACGATTCAAAAGATATTAAATTATTTAGTAAATGATAATGACAAACATCAATTATAATTATATTAATGCATTATAATTACATTTCATATTATTTCACTGTTTTCAAACTCATTTGAGGGAATAAATGCCATGCAAATAATTTTATTAGTTTCATAAATCTTATTTACCTCCCTCCCCCTCTCCTCCAAACTCCCAAGGGGGAGCTGAAGCGGTCTCGTGTTGTAAACACAACCTTCTCCCCCTCCCACCCCGCATTTAAGCCTATTTTAATTATTTAAATAAACAACATTTTTAATGAAGCATTCATAAATTTACTTTCAAAATCATGAAATAAATGGAACTGAATTAACTGTGTGTGTATATTGTAGGTATTTAAGTATTTTTATTTACGAATTATGTACGATTTATTCCATAATTTTTATCTCCGTAAACTCTGGCTTATATTTTCTTCTTCAGTTTAAGCTATCTCAAATTGTATCCCCCAAATAATTCCCTCATTTTTCCATTCCCCTCCCCCAAAACCCCGTTGTTTACTTAAAAAAAGTCGACATTTGGCTAACATTATTTTCTTGCCTATTACCACAGACTAACTTAATACATCTTTTATTATTGACATTTTGAAAACTTACCTTTAAATTTAGCTTTCATTGCTATTTTATTTAGGCCTATTATTATTATCATCATCATCATCATCATCATCATCATCATCATCATCATCATCATCATCATCATCATCATTATTATTATTATTATTATTATATATTATTATTATTATTATTATTATTATTATTAGTATTATTTGAGAAAGTTCATTTGGTTGAATTTTATAATGTGAAGTTTAAGAACTTTTATAATGTTCTTATATATATATATATATATATATATATATATATATATATATTATATATTTATATATATATATATATATATATATATATATATATATATATATATATATATATATATATATATATATATATATATATATATATATATATATATATATATATGGTTCAAGCTCAAATGGGGAAACTCTGAAAAAAATGGAAAATAATAAAAAAATATATAAATATATATATATAAATATTTAATTTTTATATTTAAGTACACTCCATGTAGCCTCTATATTTTGGGTGTAAGCTCCAGTTTGAGGATCCACAAAATTTTTACTGTGGTTCAAAGTAAGATGTTTAAAAAAATGTTTTTTTTACGACAATTGATGAACAAAAAAACTTAAATTGGGTGTTATACCCAGCATATGTCTACGGGGGGCTTTGCCCCTCGTACCCCCCGACCCGTGAGTGAGGATGAAATTGTCGACTACTTTTCCTTTTCTACGATTTTGGGGTATTTTCCATTTTTTTTTCAGAGATAGTTCCCCCATTTGAGCTTGTGCCTATATTTTATTTCACCTCTGGTGGGCAAATGCCTACCAATATTCTACCAGAGTTAGGAGGAAGTCGGAAACATGGTCAAATTAAACGCCGACATGACCTGATACACGGCGTTTGAAGGTGCATAAGTCATAGGAAGTTGGAAAAATAGATGAAGGAAGTGTGTTCCAGACATTACCATGTTGCCATGTCGTTAAGTAATCAATTTTTTGAACAAATACCATCGTTTTTCCTGTAAAAATTTTTATCAAGAAAATAAATAAAGAGAAATATAAAAATATGTATTCCTGATTTATAACATTTATAATTTAAAAACATTGATCTAAATTACTAACCAGTTTCTTCCCCTTTTTATCTCGCATTTACCCCAACCCCCACCTACCTCAGGAGTCATTATCTCCCCTTCCCCCCCATCACAATTTTTTTTTTTTTTATTACGAGCATCAAAATATCAATAAATTTATATAAATTATGTTTTTTAATATGAAAATTTTATAAAGGATATTAAAATAACGTTGCCGTTTGTTTGGCTAATTATAAATTTTTATTAAAAGCCTTTTAACAAAATGGAGGCTTATATTTTTTTTATGTTCCAATAATTTTTTTATTTTTAAATTATGGTAATTAAATTACTCATTTCGCTTTGTTATAGTTTTATTTCTTTATTCGTTACCCGGAGAAAGTGTACGTATAACACAACAATAGGAACGTATTGTGAAGATTTCGTTTGTGTGTGCGTGTGTGTAAGTGTGTGTTTGTGCGTGTGCGCGCGTGTGTGTGTGTGTGCGTGTGTGTGTACATTTAATGCGAGTGCTCATGCATGATAAAGAACTCCTATACGTTTTTATTAAGCTTATCTAATATGTAAAGATAATAGAACGAAAAGATATGAAAAAGCTTCTTCGCGTTCATTATGAAAAGATAGGCTTATCTATTATTTATATATATATATATATATATATATATATATATATATATATATATATATATATATATATATATATATATATATATATATATATATATATATATATATATATATATATATATATATATATATATAGGGATGGAGTGAAGTATCGGTATCGGTATCGGCAAGTATCGGCATATTTTCCGGTAAAAGTATCGGTATCGGTATCGGCAATAAATTTGTATAGGAGTAAAGTATCGGTATCGGTATAGGTATCGGCAAGTTTTATCGGCATAAGTTTTTCAGGTATCGGGTATCGGCTTCGGGGAATTTTTAGGTATCGGTATCGGTATCGGTAAAATTTTGGTATCGCTCCATCCCTAATATATATATATATATATATATATATATATATATATATATATATATATATATATATATATATATATATATATATATATATATATATATATATATATATATATATATATATATATACAGAGAAACTGGTTAACTTATACAAAAATTGGAATTGTTCAAAAAACTTATTCTTCCGTCGTAAACAATAAAAAATCAATCTGGTTCCTCTTCCTCACGCCCTTTCTGCCATTTTGTTAAAAATGTCAACTCTAACTTTGCTTCTTCCTCATTCCCTCCTCTAGTATCTTTCTTCTGATGGCACAGCTGACGGTTTACTTTCTATTAAAGCTGAACTCTTCGCTCAAACTATTGCCTCTACCTTAGACGATTCCTGAGCTATTCCTCGTCCTTCAACACCTTCCAACTCATTTATGCCTAATATTGTTATTTCTTCTCTCTCTCTCTCTGAGCTTAATAGTAAGATTGCGTGTGGTCTTCATGGTATTCCTCCTGCGGTTCTCGAAACTTGTGCTTCCGAGATTGAACCGTGCCTTGGTAAACTATTTCTTCTCTGTCTCTACTTTGACTTTCCCTTCCTGCTGGAAACGTCCGCTCATTCAGTCTGTACCGAAGAAGAAGGATCCCTCTCAACCTTCTAACTATCGTTCTTATTTCTTTAACCTCACAATTCTTCTAATTTTATCTCTGATCGCCAGTATTACTTTCGTAAAGAGCGTTCTACTGGTGATCTTCTTCCCCTTCTCTCTGACCCAGGGTCCTCCGCTCTTCGGTGAATTTTTTAGTTGTTACGCTAGACATATCGAAAGCTTTCGATAGACTTGGCACAAAGCTTTGATTTCCAAAATTCCCCCTTTCGGAATCTATCCTTCTCTGTGACCTCTCTGATTTCCTTTTTGGTTGTTCTATAGCAGCTGATGCAGACTGCCACAGTTCTTCCTTTAAATCTATAAGCAGTGGTGTTCCATAGGGATATGTTCTATCCCCAACTCTTATTCTACCTTCATTAATGACCTTATCTCTATTACTTCATCTCCTATCCACTCCCATGCTGATGACTTCACCCTTCATTTCTCCTTTCAATTTGAAAGACGCCCCTCCCCTCCCAACAGCTGTTAGTTGACGCGAGAAGGGTGGCCTTGGAGCAACTGAACTCTGATCTTTCTCGTATTTCAAATTGGAGCAGAGAAAACTGTTGCTTTTCAACGCCTCAAAAACTCAGTTCCTCCATCTCTCTACTCGACACAATCTTCCACCCAACTATGACATTACTTCTCTTTCTAAACAAGCTTCTAAGAGATTGGGTGTTCTGAGGCGCCTTCGTGATTTTTTTTGCGCCACTGCAGTTGCTAGCTCTGTATAGGGGTGTTGCTCACCCCTGTATGGAGTACGCCTCACACATCTTTGGTGGTTCCACGCATGCAGCTCTTCTCGAAAGATAGAACCTAGGGATTTTCGTCTTATAAACTCTTTTGTTCTTACTAACACTCTCCAATCTCTTTCTGCTCGTCGAATTGTTGCGTCACCCTCTATACTATCACTATTACAACGGACACTGCTCTTCTGAACTCACGTCGCATACCTCCTCCATTGAGAAAGGCTCGTGCGACACGACATTTCTACACAGTCTCATCCTTTCTCTGTCCAACTCTCCGACCCCAGACTTAACCGCTATGCTCAGTCTAAAGTCTAGAACACACTTCCTTTATCTGTTTTCGCAACTTCTTTTGACTTGCATACTTTAAATAAACGCCGTGTATCGGAAAATGTCAGCCATTAACGACCAGATTTCCGGTATTTTCTCAACTTTGGTGGGATTAGGTAGGCCTCTGGTCTTTGCCCACCAGAGGAGATATATATATATATATATATATATATATATATATATATATATATATATATATATATATATATATATATATATATATAATATATATATATATATATATATATATATATATATATATATATATAGAATGATGTTTGTTTTATGGAACTGTTGTCATTTTGTTATCGTGGAATTAAAAAAACAGTTGGTAATGATGAGTAATAAAGTTGCCAACGTTTCCCAGAAAATATTAGTATTAATTCTTTCTGTTTTTCTGTCTGTCTGTCTGTCTGTCTCTCTCTCTTAAAAAGAGTAAAAAAATTGAACGAATGGAAGTTCAAAAGAAACGTCAAAACTAAAATACAAAAAATTGAAAAAAGTAAATGCATTGCACACGATATGTCTAGGGGTGGTTCCGCCACCCGTACTCCCCGACCCGTGAGTAATGATGATATAAATAGTATATATGACACGTACAGTCGTGAACAAAAGTTCGTTCCTATTAAGCTGGAAATAAATATTTATATAAAATGGAGATCATTTCATAAAAGCTCTATTTTGAATAAAAAGAAAATAAAAACATTGAGCGGGGCTTAATTGAACTGTGATTGGCTGAACCGGAGATGATCTCCATTTTATATAAATATTTATTTCCAGCTTAATAGGAACGAACTTTTGTTCACGACTGTACATTAATAAAAACTAATAAACTGAGACAAAGAATCAGCGAGCGTCTTGCTGTCACGTGACTTATGAATACCAACCTCAGAAGGGGGAAAAAAATTGGTTTTATAAAACAACGTCCTGTATTTAACTCATTTGGTATTGCAGTTATTTACATCATTTCCTACAAAAAAATAAATAAATATATATATATATATATATATATATATATATATATATATATATATATATATATATATATATATATATATATATTACCATTCACCTTTCCCACTCTCGTGGGGTGGTGCCCGTCACAGTTCGCTCACATACACTCTCTATCTTCCCTCCCCTCTCACCACTGCCCTCCAACTCACTGTCCTCCGCGACTCTCCTACCTTCGTCCACATTCAAACCTCTCCCCCCAATATCTCCTTCACCCCATCCATCCACCTCGGCCTTCCCCTCCCCCTTCCTCCTTCTATCTCGGATCTCATCACTCTACTCACCATCCTATTCTCATCCATTCTACACATATGCCCAAACAACTTAATGCACCCTCTTCCGCTCTGCGCACTACTCCCCTCTTCCATCCACACATCTCCCTTATTCTTTCGTTTCTGATTCTATCTACCCTCCTTAACCCACACACACACACACACACACATACATATATATATATATATATATATATATATATATATATTATATATATATATATATATATATATATATATATATATATATATATATATATATATATATATATATATATATATATATATATATTGAGTAAATGGTTCCAAAACTATTCTTGCAATATATGACATCGTCAAATGTCATTCTCCATTTCCTTCATATACCGTTATTTTGTTTTTCTCTATTTCTGTTTTCTTATATTAATTTTATATGTTGTTTTTGTATATATGTTTGATTCTTTTCATTTCATCTTGCTTCCCCATCTTCATTGTGATATTTTCACCTTTTCTTTTAATTGAATTACATTTTTCTATGCAAAACTACGGAAAAAAATATTTGGATGCAAAACGAAGCGCGTGCTCACCCTTACGCTCGTTGATGCACACTGGCCTATTTTTTTAAAAAAACATTTTTCGTTTTCTTTTTTCAAATTACTTTTTCCCTCGAGATAAAAGTCACGAGGGAAAAGGGATTTTTTTCCTTTGTTTGTAGAGCCACAGGATTAACACGTATAAGACAGAAAATTTTAAATTCAAATTCGAAAAGCTTTTCTAGCTCCTTCTTCCCCCCTCCACACACACACACACACACACATTTTCCTACTTTGAAACACTTGTTCTCTATTCACGCCTCTTGACCTCCTTTCCCATATTATTGCTTTCACCTTCAACAATTTTCATTGCATGGGAAAATAGGTAAATATCATAAAGGGAAAATTAAGTGGTCAAAAAAAGGGATTGAAGAACGAAAATTATTAAAAATTTAATATTTTTTAAAGGGAGATTGATATGTGTTTATTATTTGAGGTAAGGATGCCGGAAGAGTATTGATACATATGTATCGATATTGATATTTTTGAACGATAGTATTGAAAAAACATTGGATATTTTTATCCGCAGTATCGAATAATCAATATATTTTTTTTTTATTAACATCAAGAAACTTGAAGCAGGTTTGTTTCTTTATAACATAAAATTTAAGCAAAATTTGTGTATTTTTCATGTGCGTGCATGTTGTATGATGGTGACATTTTTTGTCTGATTCAGGAGAGGACGGAAGTTTTTTTTTTTTTTGTCATTACAAGTAAAAGTATGTTTTCCAAATTTGTAATTTAGATTTTTTATATTTGATTGGATTAATTATTAGCTTTTACTAACTTACAAATGAATATTTAATTTAGAAATATTACATATGTGAATATGAGAGGTCCACATACGTAAAGTTAGGTTGGGAACTCTTGAGTTAGATCCTAGAAATTTTAAACTAGTATAGTACGTTCCATGGATCGTCGAATTATTTAAATCCGATTCTCTAATTGTTATAGTTCGGTTAAAATAAGCGGCAGAGCAGAGAAAGCCACACTGACATATTTTTCATGGCACAATCAGCCTATAATACGGCAAGTTGTGCCATAGGTTAAGTCCGACGAGTTTCTTTGGTCTACTTTAACGGTTTGTAACTCTTTAATGGTTGAGAAGATATGGGGCCCCAAAGTTGACTTTTTCTTTTACTTTTGGATGCTCGGGAAGTATGTAGACCTTTATATATATGTAGACCTTTAACTCAAAAACGGTAATATATATATTCGGATTTCCGGATATAGAAAACCAACTTTATCTATTCATTGATAAGAAAGTTATGAGTTTAAAAACTAACACAAATTTTGATTGGAAAATCTCAAAAGTTGAACAAAAATTAAATGGTTTCACAGGCTCTCACTTGTAAAACTCAAGAGACTTGATCCATACTTATCTGAAAGTAAAATTATCTATTTGAAATCATTTTTTCAGGCGTTTAAGTGTCATATGAGGGTCTGCTTCTGCTGGAGTTGGGATTTTTTAAAATTTATTTTCGGGGAAGTAAGGCAGTAGAATTTATTTTTGATCGCCAACCTCCCAGAAAATGAGGGAAAAAATCAACTTTTCAATTTTATGAGCAAATTTTTTCTGGAAAATTTTAAGTGCATTTAACGATATATTGGAGTTCACTTTCGAAGGGGGAAAAGTCTTTATGGGGCAAAACCCATCATGGGTTACCTTTTTCACCTCTTGTCCCTTCTCGCTATCTGCCATGATTTTGGAAATATTAACGTTTAAAATTTTTTTTTTTTATGTTTTAGCTCTAGCAATCATGGCATGAACTTCGTTCTTGAAACGTACTTTTTCAGAACCAGAGTGACGATGCCGGAGAGGGACTTTCTTTTAAGGAATTTTGTCTCAAAAATTGCGATTTTTAAGCCGGCCTCGTCCCTGTGAAGTTTTTAAAAATTTCTTATGACTTTTTAGGTGGTTACCTTCTAAAACTTTTTTTTTTTTTATTTCTCCCCTCCCCCTGCCCCATAATAACAAAAAAATCCCATTTTTTTCTTTAGTTTTTTTTTCATTTCCTAAAAGACTCTAGTCCAATTTTTGATACGAAACCGGTTATTTTCGATGTCGAAAATTCACTAGGGAGGTAGTACACTTTGTGATCTACTTTTTACCTCTCATATCGCTTGATGCTATCTACTACTGGTTCGAAGATATAAGCCCTCGAAAAGTTGAATTAATTTTTCGGAATGAACCTTATATTTTTTACTGAAAAATTAAGTGAATGTTTTGATGGTTTTTTAGTCTTTAATAACTCATAATATAAAAGACTTAGAATTTCCGATTATATATATATATATATATATATATATATATATATATATATATATATATATATATATATATATATATATATATATATATATATATATATATATATATATATATATATATATATATATATATATATATATAGGGATGGAGTGAAGTATCGGTATTGGTATCGGTATCGGTAGTATCGGCATATTTTTGAGTATCGGTATAGGTACAGAATCGGTATCTGTATCGGTAAAATTTTTGGACAAGAGTAAAGTATCGGTATCGGTAGTAGTATCGGCATATTTTTAGGTATGGGTATCGGTATCGGGGAATTTTTAAGTATCGGTATCGGTATCGGTAAAATTTTGGTATCACTCCATCCCTAATATATATATATATATATATATATATATATATATATATATATATATATATATATATATATATATATATATATATATATATATATATATATATATATATATATATATATATATATATATATATATATATATATATATATATATGTTTTTTTTTTAGGGCACAAGTTTTTTGATATGGGACGTTGGAGGTCAGGACAAAATTCGGCCTTTGTGGAGGTCCTACACACGATGCACCGACGGGATTGTCTTCGTCGTTGACTCCGTCGATATCGAAAGGCTGGAGGAGGCGCGATGCGAACTTCACAAGACGGCAAGGTTGCCAGAAAACTCTCAGGTAAAACCATTTATATTATTGGTACTATCGTATATATATATATTTTAAGATTTTGAATGAGTGATATAACAGCTTGGTGAATAGAAGTAGATTGGAGAAAGTGTGTGAACAAATGAGAATTAGTAAAGCAATCCTTTACAGGAAGAGTTATATTAGAGGAACTAGCCTCTCTGACTACAAAGTTAGAGACACCCTTATGCAGAGATTACAGAGAATTGATATGAGGTGGAGGGAAGATTTCGTTTTTTTAAAAACTTCTTTACTCAGGGAAGCATTAATGTGCTTTCTTCAAGAAAGATCAGCTGAAATACCAAGAGTAAGTGCAGAGGATTATGCTGCTTGTCGTAGCTGCATGGAAAATTGCTTTAATTAGGTTGATGTGAGTAGGAGTGAAGATCATATGAGGCACTGTAAGTATTCTTATTTTCTCTGTCCCAGTTAAAAATGTGACTAAATTTAAAGATCAGTATCAGCGTTTTGCTGTTTGAAAAATAAAAGTGCAAATAGGTGATGAAATAGGTCCAAACTTGGTCACTAACTTAAAAATTAAGAGTCAAGCAAGTACCTGATCAAAGAACACCAATTTTGAACAGATGTAAAGAAAAAACGATGGCCATCTTATACAACAACCACTAGCTGTAGGGCTAATGGAAATTGAATAACAAAAAATTTTAATGCTATATATAGGATGTCCAGCCCAACAAACTCGATAGAGAGCTGTAATCACATGATGTGGTCCGACATGTGAGAATCACAAACGATCTTTATACCTCTTCCACATTCCATTACCTATTTAGGATAAAATCATACTACTAGAGTGGAGGACATAGGGAGTTAGACACCACCCCTCAAGTTAAAGTTCTCATCTATTTAAAATTCTTTTTTCCAGGTTCCTATTCTAGTTCTGGCTAATAAACAAGACTTGCCTGGTGCGAGGGATCGGGCTGAAATAGAACAAATATTAGGAATAGCAGAGTTGGGTAGTACTCATTTGTGGCATATACAGGTAAGCGTGAAGTATGGATAACCTGTAACAATTAATTAATGTTAAATATATATAAAATTTTGTATCTTAAATATGATTAAGTTCTCTATTGTAGATAAATTTACTTATTGTGTTTTATTAATTAACAGCCAGCGTGTGCAATAACAGGAGAAGGTTTAGATGAAGCACTTGAAAATCTGTATGAAATGGTTCTCAAACAACGTAGGCTCTCCAAATCGGCCAAAAAGAAGCCCAGATGATCCAGGACTCTGTAATAGCTCTTATGATTATATAACCATTATAAGAAAAAAGTAATATCACTTGTTACATATTTAGGGCAAATATTTTAACATATTTGTGGTTATAAATAACAAATAATAACAGTTCAACGAATATTTTTTTTTTTTTTTTAAATTGAGTGATCAAATGCCTAAGGAAAAAATGATATAATAATACACATTTAAATTTTAATTACAATTTTAAGACATACGTGGTATTTATTATACTACAAAATATGGAGAGAGGTGGTGTCATCTTTACTTTCAAATTGACACTACATTTAAGTATATAAACTTTTTAAAATTAATTTTAAGTTATATATATATATATATATATATATATATATATATATATATATATATATATATATATATATATATATATATATATATATATATATATATATATATATATATATATATATATATATATTATATATATATTATTTTTTTTTTTATTATTATTATTATTATTATTATTATTATTATTATTATATTATTATTATTATATATATATATATATATATATATTATTATATATATTATATATATTATATATATATATATATATATATATATTATATATATATATATATATATATATATATATATATTTATATAATTAAATTAAAAAAAAATATAATAAATTTTTATTATTATTATTATTATTATTATTATTATTATTATTATATTATTATTATTATGTTATTATTATTATTATTATTATCATTTGAATTTTGTGATATTTTAATGGTTGTGTAATTGGAAATATATATTATATATATATATTATATATATATATATATATATATATATATATATATATATATATATATATATATATATATATATATATATATATATATATATATATATATATATATATATATATATAAAATTTGTTTAAAAATTTTTGAAATTGTTTGAAGTCCTTATAGGAGTTGAAGGACTCTATGGACATATTAGCTGAACTAGAATGTGATAAAACTAGAAGCTAGATCTAGAATCCCTAGATCTAGAATCCCTAGATCTTGAATCCCTAGATCTATGATTCCTTACTTAAGACATACGAACAATAAAACTACCCTTCCAAATAATATATATTTAAGGTATTAAATATAAAACTAGTATTAAAATAGTATTATTGGGTATTGAAATTGTGGGGGGCCCCCTTTTAAATTTTATTAATTCATTGTTATTGTTATTTTTTTATTTAAAGTTTATGGATATTTTGAGGTACCAGATATATCAAAATTTTAATAAAAAAAAAAATATACATATATTTATATATTTATTTTTTTGGAACTATATTAGAGATTAAGTTATTTATATATCAGAGTATGGAGCTCATTTTAGTAAGATTTATTATTATAGTTACTTGTATGGTAGTTAAATTATAGTGATGAATGAAAAATTGGACAATAACCTTTATTATTAATGCTTCTTCCCATGATCTATTTTGATAAACTAAAACTAGATTTTATAGTTTAACATTAATTAAAAAGATAGTTTTGATTGAATTGAGGTGAAGCTAGAGTAAGCTATGTTGTGTTTTTTTGTTTTTGTTTTTTTAAAACTTGTGTTTATTTACATGGCCAGTATTATTTAATTATGTTACCAAAATGTATTTATTATTTATGTATTAAAGGGTAAACACATGATACATATATTGTTCTTAAAATCTATTATTGCAGCATGTATTATTTATGTTATTTTGCTCAAACTTATCCAAAGAATTGATTACAATATGCGGGGTATAAAATAAGAGTCAAAATTAAAAGTCTTATAACTCGCAATATTTATTTTAGTGTATATGTTTGTTCGTTTTTATTATTATTATTTTGTTTGTTAAATATTATGAACCATTTTTAAGTAACTTTATGACTCCATTCATATATCATGAAATTTTTGAATGGATATATTTTAATGTAAATAGAAACTGTAAATATTTGCAGAACAATTTTCTAGTCAGTTCTAGTCAATTTTCTAGTCAGTTCTAGTCAATTTTCTAGTCTTTGACAAGTTCATTTTTGTGTATTTTTTAGTCAATCTTTAGTCCAGTTCTGTTTTTAATTAGATTTTTTTTTTAGTCATCAAAGATATTTTCTTTTAAATAACTTATATTGTATTTAAATATATAGATTTTTTCTATTAAATTATTACCCCGAATATATTCTTCTACACACAAATAACTTTTATCAGTAATGTATACACTTTAATTAAATCTTTTTAAATTTTGTACATAAATTTTATATATATAAAGAATTTTAAAATAGAAATGTAATTATAATTTTAGATACAAATTTTAAATAACAATGTCATTATTAGGTTAGTGTATCTGTTAGGGATGGAGCGATACCAAAATTTTTACCGATACCGATACCTAAAAACATGCCGATACTACTACCGATACCGATACTTTACTCTTATCCAAAAAATTTGCCGATACCGATACTGAAAAGGTCGATACCGATACAGTATCGGAAAATATGCCGATACCGATACCGATACTTCACTCCATCCCTAGTATCTGTTATTGTATATAAAATATATCTAGACTATTTTCTTCAGTTTTCAGTATGTAATAAACCATTTTTATATATACGCTACTTCTGTGATAGTTAAATTTGAACAACATTTTATGAAATACTAGTTAGAATAAGTAAGACACCTTATAGAATAAAGTATATTGATGTACTTGTAATAAGATGTGTAGCTATATTATTTATTTAGGTAAATTTTATGTGCAAAGTACACACAAGCTGATATAGAAGAGTAGATCGAAGTTCAGTACTTTAGGAAGCATTTTAGCTTCTTTTAAAACATGAAGTTTTTGTTTTAAATTTTTTAAATTGTTCTGATCAAGTTGGGGTATCCCATAAAGCTATTTGTTTTTGAAATCTTCTCGTAAATGAGGGGTAAGAGGTTTGATTCTTCCTATATCTTCTCGTAAATGAGGGGTAAGAGGTTTGATTCTTCCTATATCTTCTCGTAAATGAGGGGTAAGAGGTTTGATTCTTCCTATATCTTCTCGTAAATGAGGGGCAAGAGGTTTGATTCTTCCTTTCCATTTTCATATGTTTATCCAGATTTTCATTATAATGAGTGAAGCTATGACCAGTTTCTGGTAACGGAATAGACGTATCACTGACCCTTGGAATAAATTTGCAAAATATATAAAAAAATAATATTATTTGTATCAAGAAATAACTACTAAAAACTTTAACTTTTCCGATCGGGTCGTTTTTATCCGGAATTACAAAAGATAAAATTACCCAAAGATAAAATGTAACCCTTTTTTTATTTTCTAATTTAATCAATTTTTGTAAAATAATTGCAGGTTGAGTAAAGTTGATTTAAAAAATCGTCAATAGTTTGCAGTTTGTTGGTAAATAAAATTAGGCAAATTAATATTGTTTAAGTTAATTTTGTTAACTTCTAAATTTAACTCATTTGTGTGTTTGAAAAATGTGGTACTTAATTGGTAGTTAAAAGTACTTTTAGTAGGTTTTTAGTAGTGATTTGCGGAATCATTTGATATTAAATTTTTTTTTTTTTTTTTTAAGAAATAAGAATCTTATTCCAATCCACCTGTGGTTATTTTGGGGATTTTTTTTTTTTAGGGGAGGGGATGGGGATTATAATCTCTAATCCTAATTCGGTTTCTAATTTTATGGATTAGAATGATTTATATAAATATTCCGTTTGTTTAGAGACTTCCAACTGAGTTTTCAAATGGTTATGTTCAGGCCTCGTCAAACCCACCACCAGAAGGTTGTCATTAGTGGTCTCACCACTAGTTATACAAATCCACAAGATAGAGGCTTTCCCTTCTATGCTAATACTGCCTGTTCTGCTCTATGCAGAATAAATATACCATCTTTGTCAACTAGAAATCTTATTATTACTTTTTTTGAATTTCAAGTGATCTTTTTCTATAATAATTTTTTTAATATTTCAAATTGTAATAAGCCATTTTTTGCCATCGTTCGCAATTTTTAACTGTTGAAAACTGTGCTAGGTCTACTTGACTTAATATAGCATTTAATAATGTAGGATATTAAATTACATTGAATTGTAAGGTTTCATATATGTAAAATTTTATTTTTTAGAAGGAAAAAAATGTATATCATTAAGAAAAGGAACTTGTATATATTTCATAACGTTCTGAAAAGTAACAACTTTTATGTCACTTTCTGACTATTAAATGACTAAAATAGTTTATTTATTTTGACTTGTGGAGATTATTATTTTTATTTTATTTATTCAGAGGGAAAAACTATTTACAAGCAAGGAAGATAATATAAATCCAACATCTAAGCCTTGATAATAAATTAATCTATTATTTTACTTCAGAAAGATTGTAAATTTTTGTTAATGTTGTAAAAAAAATGCTAAAATATTGAATATTAAAATTTTTTTTAAAGATTAATTCAAACATTATTATTTTTATAGTAATATTCTTGTGCTGTTCATCTATTTAAAAATTATCTAACATTCAAATAGAAGTCCAACATAGAAGAAAAAGCAAATTATTTTTTTAATAGGAATCTTATCTTCAAAATTATCTTTTTACATATTTTATTAATTAATTAAACTAATTTTTTAAATCATTAAAAGACTTAAAAAGATAACTATCAAAACCTAATCAACTTCTCTATCAATATTTACATACATTTAAAGAAACTAATTTTCAACATTATAATAGTTTGTTTTGCTTAATTATTTACATATGTTCTGTAGTAGGCCTTAACAAATATTTAATAGTATGGTAGATAAACTGTCTTTAAATAAACGAATGATTGTTAGTGTTGTAAATAAATTTAAAATTATTTTTCTTTCAATATATATTTTCCTTTATATTTCCAAAGTTTACTTTATTATAAGTTACTGCAAATGATTAAAAAACAAAACTTACTTTGGAACTTTTCTTGAAGAATCTGAAGGATATCTAAAGAATATTAACCGTGGAACATACCGTTAATAATGACATTCATAGTAGCACCCTCGAAAATTAAATATATTAAAATTGTTTTTCTCTCGGAGAAGAGGCTCTAAAATCGTAATTTTTGAGAAAAAGTTCCTTAAGGATGTCGCCTTGGTCCGTGGCTATGAAAAAGTACATTTTAAGAGTGCTTAAGTTTTTGCCATGATTGCTAGAGATAAAGCATAAAAATAATGTTAATATCTCCAAACCTTGGCAGATAGAGAGAAGGTAAAAAGGTATCCCGTGAGGGGTCCTTTGCCCCTTCGAAAGTGACTTACTTCCATCATATCTTAAAATGTACTTAAAAGTTTTCCAAATTTCGAAAAAAATCTTATTTTTCTCATTTCCTTTGGAGGTAGGCGATCAAAAATAAATTTTACCTTCCTGAAAATTCTAAAACAAAAAAATTGAGAAAAATATCCACTTCCTGCGGAACCCGACCCCTTATATGGTACTTAAAGCCTGAAAAAATAGAGTTCAATATGGTAATTTCGGTTTCCGTTGGGTATGGGTAGTCTCTCTAGCTAGAGTTTTAATAGGTGAGAGGAAGTGAAACCATTTCAAGTTCAACTTTTGAGATTTTCCATCAAAATTTTTGTTAGGTATTTAAACTCATAACTTAACATCAATAGATAGATCGGCTTGGTTTTTCCAAACCCATAAAGACTCTTCTAAATATTATCGTTTTCGAGTTAAAGGTCGACATACACACCAAGGTACTTTTTGATCATCCAAAAGGAAAAAAAAAGTCAACTTTGGGGTCACATATCTCCTTAACCGTAGCAGATAGTAGGCTTCCAAGTCCTAAATTAAACGTACAATTCAGGTATTAAATATCTTTGAATCCGAATCCGGATTCGAAGATTTTTTAATGGATTCGGATTCGAGAATTCTAAAACTTGCTGTATTCGGATTCGGATTAGAAGGTTCAGGATTCGGATTCAGATTCATTTACAATAACATCAAATCTAAATAACTTTGTTCACTGAAATGTTATATTTTTTCAAGTAAGTTTATGTAATCAAACATGTCACAAAATCATTGTTGAATCTTAAGAAATAAAATTTAGTGAATGACTATTCAAGTTTATGCAAAAAAAAAAAAAAAAAATTTGAAGGGAAAGAAAATGGAATGGTCGCCTCAAGGACTGATAAAAGCACCTCGGTTATGCGATCAGCACATTCTGAAGGACCTCTCCCGCCGGAGTAATAATCATTCCATGGGAAATCAAAGAAGTAAGATCGCAAGTCAGACCGATTTGCCGAAAACGTTTCCGCTCAATAGGCTTGGGTCCCTCCAGTGGAAAACTTGTAGAGATTGAAGAGGATACAGAAATTAGAAGGTGATGAGAGGAACCCAGATAAGGATAGAGTTTTACAGCATAAAGAGAAGGAATAAAAGTTTAGAAGGCGATCTGCTCAAGGTCATTTGGGATATATGGAAGGTGAAAGTTTACCTGTTATATTTTGAGAACTTGAAAAAAGTCTTTACTTGTGATAAACTTTGAAATTATCTAAACTGATGATTTCAGAGAAAGGAGAAAAAAAAAAAGAGGTGTTTTATTTTGAACTTAAGAAAGTCAAAGAATTTAGGATAGACAGTAAGTTTAGAAAAAAAAATAAATATATAATATATATATATATATATATATATATATATATATATATATATATATATATATATATATATATATATATATATATATTATATATATATATATATAATATCATTGTAATTGTTTTAAATAATATTTTTGGTTAAATAAATATTGTATAAATTTTAATAATTTTTATTTCCCCGAACAAAAGGTGTTGAAAATATGTTTGGGAAATTGGAAGTGTCTTTATCTTTGTAACCTTTGGACTAGTAAATAAAATTTTAACTTTTCAGTTGTGCGAGAGAGAGTTTACTCGTCTGATTGGGGTTACCTTTTTTAGTATTTGGGTTTTCAATTTTAAAAACTTTTACTTTCAACTTTCTATCTAAAATGCTCCTATAGAGAAGGTCCGTCCCTCAAGGATTCGAAACCACGACTATCGGTGGTCAAAAATATACTTGATTGAGCCGTACTGGTGCAGTGTTTCCTGATCCAAAACCCAAATAATCTGTGTAACTTTTCAACTTTGTCAGAAATAACTTAAAAAAACTATATTGCTTTGTGTTTACTGACTCAGCATTCTTAACAAAGCTTTCGGGTATTATTTTAAACCACATATGGGGTAATTGTTTATCAAGATTTTTGGATTCTTTTGTTTTATTTCTCTCCTTAACTCTCCAAATTTTGCCTAGTCGAAGTTATTACGTTTACAATTTTATTTCAACACGTACGGCCAGTCAACCTTTTTCTCTGTCTATTTTTTTTTATTTATTTATTTATTTATTTGCTTTGTTTTTTTTTTTTTTTTTTTTTTTTTTTTTTTTTTTTTTTTTAAAAGTTTTTATTAAAACTATGATTTTTAAGTTATTTCTTTAATTATTTGTTTATTAAAATCTAAACGGAATCATCCCCTTCCCCTCCTTTTGCACTTCTCTCAATTTTCTCTCTGCGAAATCTCATTGTAAAAATAATAATAAATTTTTTAAAAAGTTTTTATTAAAACTATAGATTTTTAAAGTTATTTCTTTAATTATTTGTTTTATGAAACCATCTTTGGTTATGCTAAAATTATTTTCTTTCTTAAATCTTATTTTATAAAGGAGCAGGAAAGTGCTTTAATTTTCTTGATGTAAAAAAAGAAGAAGAAGAAGAAAAAAAAAAAATATCAATGATTCGATACTGAAGATAAAATATTGATATATCGTCTTTAAAAATATAATCGATATTTTTATATTATCTTAAAAAATATGAATATCGATATATAATGGTACTTTTACTTATACTTATATACCACGGTTATACCACTGTGGTTATACTTATACTATGTCCCCACGGTCCCCACTCCCCACCTCACAGTGACTGAACAATGGCTTCACCATTCGGTGTGAAACATATTTTTTAGTTTTTTAAATAGTTTTTTCTTTTCTTTTTTATTAATTTTCTTATACTTTTCCCGGCATAAATATTTGCAGTGTATTTTTACATATTTTGTCTTTATATTTTCAATATTGTGATTTTTTATGGAGATTATGATTTGTCATCCCAACTTCATTGAGATGGCCTAAACCATTACCAAATATATGAATGGCTTAATGAATCACTAATACTGAAAATAAATTGTTGAAAGTAGGTAGCATTTCTACAATAATTCCAATAAATTTACATATTAAAAAAATTAACAATGCCTATCAATTAGAAGTTGATGATTACATAAATGAAATGACTTTAAAGATTAAGAATTTTGAATGTCTCAAATGGTTTTGTATTACCTATAATTATGAATATGTATGGTAAACTTCATGGTAATTGCTTAGTGTAAGAGCCTCCTAACCGATTTTCACCAATTTTCCAGAGAATACTGCAAATGCATTAAAATGAAAAATAAATGCAATAAGAAGATCTAGTTAAGCCTATAACATTAATTATTAAAAAAAAAATGATGTATCAATATTTTTATTACTTAAGTCAACCCAACTCTGGGAGATACCTAAGTGGGAATTAGCAGTATTACAAAAACATTGTATTTGATTTTTAAATTATCTATTTCTTTTGGAGAGGTACCTGAGGACTGGACAACAGCATAATGTGTGCCCATTTATAAGAAAGGTAGTAAGGAAGATGTAGGAAATATATAGCCAGTTAGCTTAACACATCTAGTTGTAAAAGTTTTGGAAAAGTTACTAGAAAGTCAGGTAATAAACTAATAATGGAGCTCGGCACATTTTTTATCTATTCAGCTTATATAAAAGAAATGTTCATAATATAATTTCATTTTATCAGCAAATGACAGAATTTTAGGAAAAAAAAAATTTAAAATATAGTCATATTACAATTTTTAATTTAGTAAATATTAGTACATTTACACAAACAATTTGTTTGTGTAACTCAAACAATACTCACTGACAGCTTCATTTGTGACTAAATCAAATATAAACAAAACAGTGGTTGCTGGACCTGATAAACTGAACTTATAAACCAAAGGTACCATAACTAATTAGACATAGTTTGCAAGAATATTTTTTTCCTCTGAAGAACAAATTTCTATTAAAACACTTTCAATATATATATATATATATATATATATATATATATATATATATATATATATATATATATATATATATATATATATATATATATATATATATATATATATTATAATGAAATCATTGTATTGTTTTAATTAATATTTTTGGTTAAATAAATATTGTATAAATTTTAATATTTTTTATTTCACTGAACAAAAGGTGTTGATAATGTGTTTGGCAAATGGGAAGAGTGTCTTTATCTTTGTAACCTTTGGACTAGTAAATAAAATTTTAACTTTTTCAATTGTGCAAGAGAGAGTTTACACGTCTGATTGGGGTTACCTTTTTTAGTATTTGGGTTTTCAATTTTAAAAGTTAACTTTTTTACTTTTAACATTCTATATAAATTGCTTCTCCAGAGAAGGTCCGTTCCACCTATCAAAAAACCCAAATCTGTGTAACTTGTCAACTTTGTCAGAAATAATATATAACTCAGTTTCCTCTGGCTAAGAGCCACACTTACTCTGCCCGTGAGTGACGATGATAACTTAAAAAAAAAATAAAAATACTATTTTTATATATATTTCTATATATCTTACCAAAGCTTTCTCTCTCTCATGCTTATAATGTGATGATTTTTATTTTTTATTTTTTATTTTTTAAGTTTTTTTTTTATTTCAGAGTGAAAATTAATGTCCTTTGTCATTTTCTTTAGCAGTAGAGTGCATTAAAGATTATATAAGCATACCGATTAAGTCTGAGGTCAGAGAGTTGGACAGAGAAAGGATGAGACAGAGTAGAAAGATGTGTCGTACGAGTCCTTCTTAATGGAGGAAGGTATTCAGCTGGAGGGTTCTGAAGAGCAGTGTCAGTTGTAAATATAAACAAATAAATTTTGAGGCAAACTGAGTTCAAAATCATCATAGGTTTGAAAATTAGCCACTTAAAAAACTTTCGTAATTTCTTTAAATTTTGAATATACAAAATCTGTAATTTTCTGACATTTTTTTTGAGAAAATGCATATAATCATTAATTTAAGTGAATGTTGGCTATTCTACTCCTTCCTTACAATTAAATAAACTTCAATTTATTTTATTTCTTATTTTTTTAACCTAAAATTTCAGTGATTTTGACCTTTTGACCTCTTTAAAAATTTTAAACAACCCCAGCTAGGGCCCTGCCCTTGTCCTGACAAAATTCCAGCCCTGATTGGTCCTTTATATTATATATATATATATATATATATATATATATATATATATATATATATATATATATATATATATATATATATATATATATATATATATATATATATATATATATATATTTATTTATTTATTTGAAACTCTCATTCTTGTGTTAGATTGTAAGATTTTTAGAAAGACAAAACCCAAAGAATACTAAAAGATTGCCTAGATTCTGACATCCCCATAAATTGAATGTATCTCAATAAATTTTGAGAATGAAACTAACCATTAATTAGAACAAGGCCTTTTTCTTTATTGTTGCGTGTTGGCTTAATCTCACATATTGTACATCCAAATTCTTGACTATGAAATGCTCCTCTATAAATGCCACGTTTCCATATCATTTACTAAATAGAAAAATATCTTCCCAAAAAGATTCATTCAACCTCGGAATTGACCTTATAACTGAACCTTTCCACACACTGAATCTAATTTTAATGTGAAGTCAAAATGTATCCAAAAGAGTTTACATTGTAACGAAGGGTGAAAAATAATTTGTTTTTCATATTTTAACAAGTGCCACAGACTTTAATATCCATTATTGTCTATTTTATTTACCCTGAAACAGTTTGATTCCTAAAGAATAAAATATCAAAATTTAAATGATTTTTAATGTAAATATAAAATAAAATTATATTGGCACTTAGGAAAGGGTTTTTCTTTTGTAAAAAATGTCACTCAACAAATAAATATTAATATCAGAATATATTTCTTAATGTCACTAAAATTTCTACTTTGCAGATTAATAATTATTTAAAGATATTTCTATTAAAATAAAAGTAAAAATGGATATCAAATCAGAAATTGAAATAAAAATGGAAGAATTGGTCTCAGAAAATGATTTTTCAGATGATTATCAGGTAACGTTCAATATATATATATATATATATATATATATATATATATATATATATATATATATATATATATATATATATATATATATATATATATATATATATATATATATATATATATATATATATATATATATATATATACTATGGGATCCTTAGTATATTTTTAATTCTATTTACAAAATTTTGTATTGCCAATTTCTTGTATAAATTTGCAGTATATTATATATATATATGATAATTCCAGTATATAAATTGGCTGTGAACCATTCTTTGGGGAATAAGTCATCTTTTCTCAGTTGAATTCTTCTCTCTGCATCTTTTTAATAAATTTTCTTAATTTTAAAACCTGGCATTTGTTGATTCATTTCAATTGAAAATGTTTTTGTAAAGAAAGTAAAAAACATCGTTAATAGTGATAGTATAAGAGTGATGTAACAATGACTAGAAAGTGAGATTATTAGCAAAAATTGAGGATGAGTCAATGGAAGACATAGACTCCATCTTTCCAAAGAAATTGTGTGTATATTTCATGTAAGGATGAATGAGACCTCGATGGGATGAAATTCTGAATGAATTTCAGAGATGCCTTAACTCCTTGAAAGTTTATTTTGAGAGAAAAACTGTGAACCTTTCTAGAAATGGAAATCCCACGTATTTTGAGGATGTACGAAGGCTTTGTGTTTGTAAAAATGTTGTGTGAGGAATTGTTGAAGAAAGTGAGTTTTTTGAGACATTGAAACAACCATTTTTTCTCAGACAAATTTGTGATCAATTTCTAAAAGGTCTTCCCCCAAATATTAATTATTATCAGTTGTTTGAAATGATTTTCTGAATAAATGGATTAATTTTAGGATGAAATCAACAACATAATTATGCATAGCTTCTACAACTCCTTTGATGAAAGTAGAAAGAATTTTTTGAGAAACACCAACACTAATATGAATAAAGAAAGTTCAGTGATTTAATCTCACAAAGTAAAATACAGCTTAATTAATCTAATGCAACCAAATAAAATCCAAGTTAATTAAATGTCATTTTAAATTTTGTTAGTAAATCCTAATCAGATAAAATAAAAGATCTAACTATAAAGGATTGTATGACAATCTGCAAGACTTAAAAATAAATTCTCATATCCCAAATTATCTTTTATATAAATAATTTGTTAAATTTGATCTCATTTATTGATTTAAAGGATTAACAGTGCCCATCCTACAATCATTGCTTTAAAAAAAAAAAAAAGATATTAAGAATTTCCGGAAGATAAAGCCAAATAAATGTAGAATGACTTAAAAAGAAGTCGGAAACATTACATTAAGAGCAGTAGAAAGTTAGAAAAGTTTCAAAATGAGGGGCTTATGCCCCCTCCCAATAAGATGGGTGAAACTGGAACCCCCTTCCCTCTATTGTCTCTATACAAGGGTTGATAATACTTTTATACAGTCAGAGTAACTGCACAAAAGAAAGGAAAAAAAATGTCTCAACCTGAAGAGAAGTGAAGCTTCTTTGATGTCACCTTAGAAACACTTTCTAAGCTTTTGTTTCTTTTTCTTCAGTCAAACTATTTTATTAAGAAGTGAAAAATGTTTTGAAGTGTTTAAGATATTTAAAGTAAAATATTTTTGGAAATATCTCATAATTTTCTTAAAAAAAAAAAAAAAAAATTTTTTTTTTTTTTTTTTTTTTTTTATTTTTATTTTTTTTTGTCTTATGAATCTGATTATCCCTCAAATGAGGAGTTTGTTTCTTGCTTTGTTAGTGCCCTTTAGCTTGATTTTTTAAATGGTTTTGTATCCATAATAAAGTTACTCCAATTGTTTTTCAGAGCTTTCCTCATATTGAATCAGAACATCTCTTTACCAGAAAGAATAAAGGAAGAATTAGATCAAATGACATCTTTTACTATAAAGTCAGAGGCAGGAGAATCAGAAATAGAATTTGGGATTGATGAAGAACAGGTCAAAAAGAATGTCATAAAATCAGAAAATTCTGCAATGATCACAAAGTTTAATGCTCCACATGTAAGGGTATGTTAAGTCATTATTATTATTATTATTATTATTATTATTAAGTCATTTGTTTAATTTTTTTTTTACCCACTTTAGAAACAGGTGGTTAATTAAGAGAACAGGATGCTTTACTTTTCTTTTTATTATTATTATTGATTATTAAATTCTTTTCTAGAAATTTATGAGTGTGAAAAATGTTTCTTCGTTGGTAAATAAAGTAAATGAAAAGGGTTTAAAAGCACATTTTGAATCAGACGAAGAGGAATTTTTTGCACAAATTTTGACATCAAAATTTCCTTTGCTGCTTCTCAAGAAGTTCACTTACAAGGAAATAAAGGTAAAAATATATATATTAAATTTAAATTTTTTTTTTCTCAAAATTTACCTACATTATGGAAAATTATTATAACTGAAAGAAGTATTTTCTAATAGACCTAATTATACGTACAAGTATTTTATTTAAATTTAAAAAAAAAAAAAATTTTTTTTTAAATTAGATATTTTAACAGATTTGTAAAAATAAATGTAAAAAATCATTTAAAATGCCATGTAAAAGTCGGAAAAACAAATGACAGCTACAAAAATGGGCTCGTTTACATTGTTTGTTTTGACATTTAAATATTTAGTTACAACAAATGATGATCTTCATTAATCTTAAGAAAACTTTGATGGTGATGCTATTTTCTTTTGAAAATTGTGGTGGGTGGATATGGCACTTCAAGTGTCGAATAGAACACCATTTTTACTCCTGATTTTTAGAAAAAACAAAAAATTTAGTTAAAAGGGGACAAATAGAAGATATTAATAAAAGTAT
>SEYY01000379.1:71418-88045 GCA_009176605.1 Armadillidium nasatum
AAAAGAAACACCAAAAATATTAAGGACAGATGAAGGCATGAGTTGTGTGTTTTCGAAGAAGATATCATAGTATATATATATATATATATATATTATATATATATATATATATATATATATATATATATATATATATATATATATATATATATATATATATATATATATATATATATATATATATATATATATATATATATATATATATATATATATATGCTTATAAGATACAATAAATAAAAAAACTATATTATAAAAAATTATTCCAAACAGTTTGTTAAAGAAGCAGTCGAAGAAGTAATAATCGTACAAACAAATATATAATCTCCTGTGGTTACCTTCATAAGATGCTTGAAAAAAAGGGGGAACAGGTAGTCATTCTCTGAAGGTAAGAAAGAGATGGAATAAAATTTCCCTTTTGTAAGAATTGGGAGAGAAGTTCTCAACAGTTATAAAAAAAATGGGACAAGGACCAACTTTAAAAGAGTTTGGGGATGTTATTCAACTTTAATTTCTGAAAATCAAATTAAAACTCCATTCAAAGATAACCAACCAGGTTGTGACTGGTTAAAAGCTTACATGGGGCACCCACCATAATTTACTTAAACCTAAGGGAAGCAGTTCCATTGGAGGTAGTTAGGAAGAGAATTGCTTCAGACACTTTTAATAGTCTACTGTAGGAGAAGATAGAAGAACTAGAAATTAGGAAAAGGAATTTAAATGAAACGAGTTTCTCTCAAAACTGAACAAAAGAAATATTATTGAAAGTAGAGGCGAGAAATCAATCAGACTAAAACTTGTAGAACCAGTAGGAAAAATAGAACTGTTCTTGCATGTTGCTGTGCAGATGGAAAAATTTTAAACCAGTGATAATATACAAAGGGAAAAGAATGTTGGAATCATGGGTTGGGCTGATCCTGATATACTAGAATGAACAATGTACAGTGTTGCAGATTCAGGCTGGATGACAGTAAGTGTGTTTGAGAAGTTTTTAAAAGAAATTTTTAGAAATGACAAAGGATATAAAATAATGTCTATGGGACTAACTCGTGTCACATGTATACCGAACAGGCACAAATAATCCCGTAAAGAAAGCAAGATTTGGAAATTTATTATGTAAAGGCTTTTATCACATAATATCCAGTCGGCTCTAGAGCAACTTGTATCTACTCAATTAATCCTGAAAAATATGATTGTACAAGGTTGGAGCCATTAAATATATAGTACTTATAATGCATGGATAGAAAATGGGAGACTGATGAAAGAAAACAATGCCTGAAATAGTTTCAAGATGTGTTGAAAGTCTAATGAGGAGGTTACAGAAGAGCAGACATCATCTTTGATGCTTGACAACAGTGGGAAAGATTTATTACAATCGGGAAGCGGGAGAAATGAGTAATGCAACATATATAAGGCAAGTCAAAGTAGAGCTGAAAATCATGTGATAAGGGCTAGAACTATTCTCCTGGGATAATAACAAATGATATTTCTTTAGAGAGTAATGTATTAAAAGGTCTACTGAAAGTATGCTTGAATAACTACAATCAAGAGCCCCAAAAGATTTAAAGTTTCATTTTCATATATTCCTGTTAGTGAAGTGAAAAATTTTACAGTAAAAGGAAAGACAATCAGTTGAAAAGCCCAAGTCTCATAAGGTTATAAACATTTAGGTAATAATTTTAACACACAAACAATGTTTGTAAGATATAATGAAAAGAAAAGAGCAGGGTTTGAAAAAGAAAGGTTCAAATATAAATACAACACCCAAACCAATCCCCTTTACCTCTAAACAAACTAAAAAAAAAAAAAAAAGGAAAAAGTGCTATAAAGATGAAAGATCATCTGTATCATATGTCTTACTGACAACCAGTACTGATGACGTAAGTTAGGAAGAGTTTGAGTCAGACATTATTGATATAGTGGAAAAAGAAACACAGACAGTAAGGCAAAGACCAAAAAAGAAAATGTAACCAACCAAATATTATAGACAAATCCGTGAATGATTATTTGGCAGAATATTATACAGACCCAAATCCAATTTATTATTGGTGTAAGCTGTTGAAAATTTTTACTCAGTGATAAGGAAAGTGAAGTAGAAAAGGTTGAAGTGAAATTCTTTAAGAAAAATGGAATATTATGTGACATTGCAGAATGGCTACCAGGGTAGCGTAGAGGTAAAACTCTGTGCTTTTGTGCTATAAGGCTCGGGGTTCGATTCCCCTATAACAAACTTTAAACTTCGATGTTTAATGAATATTTAGTCTGCGAGAGTGTTAGCAGACTTAAATTATATATATATATATATATATATATATATATATATATATATATATATATATATATATATATATATATATATATATATATATATATATATATATATATATATATATATATATATATATATATATATATATATATAGTTCAGAATTTTGTTGATGTTTCATGCCTTGACCCCAGAGGAGGAAGACTGAATGTGAAAAGTGGTTCAAGAAAAGGAGATGAAGTTTCAAGAAATGAGAGGAAAAAGAATAGGAAAAATGGATTGAAAAAACAAAGCTGTAAATATTGTAACATTGATTTTAAAAGCAAAGATTGAATTTAAAACTCATTTGAAGTCACAATGTAAAAGAAAGTTTAAATGTTCTCCATTGCAACTATGAAGGTAATAATAAACGGAATTTAAAGAATCACATGTTAAAACACAGAAATACAAAATTATTCAAATGTTCTCAATGCCCCTACGAATGTAATTATAAAGGAAGTATGAAGAGTCACTTGTTAATACACGGAAATGTAAAATTGTTCAAATGTTCTCATTGCAGCTATGAAGGGAATTGCAGATCTAATTTAAAGCTTCACATGTTAAAACATAGTAATACAAAATTATTCAAATGTTATGCTTGCAACTTATGAATGTAATGTTAAGAATGGCATGAAGAGACACTTGTTAAAACATTCAGATAAAAAATTATTTAAGTGTTCTGAATGCACCTACGAATGCAATTTTAAATCAAATATGAAGAGTCACATGTTAACACATGCAAATATAAAGTTATTTAAATGTTCTGAATGCAACTATGAATGTAATCAAAAAAGCACTATGAGAAGCCACATTTTAGAACATGCAAATATAAAATTATTTAAATGTTCTCATTGTAGCTATGAATGCAATATTAAAGGAAGCCTAAAGAGTCACATGTTAACACACACAAATATTAAATCACTTAATTGTCCTGAGTGTGACTATAAATGTAATTGGATTCATAGTCTTAAGAAACACATTTTAAGACACAGAAATACAAAATTATTCAAATGTTCTCACTGTAACTATGAATGTAATGATAAAGGAAACTTAAAAGTTCACATGCTTTCACATGAAAATATTAAATTATTTAAATGTTCTCAATGCAAATATGAAAGTAATCGCAAAGGACACATGAATGCGCACATGAGAACACACACAAAGGATAAATTATTTAAATGTTGTGAGTGTAATTTTGAAAGTAATTATAAACAAAACTTAAAAAAACACATTAAAGCAAGACATTCAAATACCTAATCTTGGGTGTGATTATACTTATGTATAAAATATAAAAGAGTAAGAAAAGGATGTCATGAAGAATAAAAGAATTTTTGCTTAAAAGATTTGTTTTCATTTTGAAATTAACATCCTGGACACAAAAAATCAGAAAAAAAAAAAAGTTGAAGGATAATTGAACTTCATGAGCCCTGGTTCTTACTCTAATCTTACCCTAAGAACTAATTAATTTAATTAAGATATGCAAAAACATAAAATAAAAAAAAGGTTAAAATGTGTAATATGAAAATGTAATATTAAAGTTGAATCAACCATTTCGTATTGAGATGTGATGTGCTACCACTTATGTGTATGTTCACTGAAATTCATTGCAATATAAAGGAATCTGTTTAAAATACATTAGGTTTATAACACTAATTTTTTTGGCTAACACTGTTTTATCATCATTATTGTTCTTATTATTATTATTATTGACTGTTATTACTGAAATAAAGATATTTCTTTGAAATAGAGATAGATAGATGTTGGTGTCTCAAACCTTCATCACTTATAAATAAAACATAAAAATACCAATACAGAAGGTTTGGAATTATTGAATTAGTGATGCAAATGTAAAAATAAACGAATTGCTACCATCCTCAGATCCAAGGGTTGAGAATATTTATATATATATATATATATATATATATATATATATATATATATATATATATATATATATATATATATATATATATATATATATATATATATATATATATATATATATATATATATATATATATATATATATATATATATATATAACTTAGAATTCAACAAAATAAATGATGTGGAATGCGATTAAAAATAATAATAAGGCAATCGTACCATCACTAAAAAGCCTTTTCTGTATCATACTGTGTTAAATATTAATTGGCCTATTTAGCGTATAAAGATCCTTTTCAAAGTCAGGTCGATTCTTTTGTAATAATAAAAATTACTGTTTTTAATCACCTCTTTCCCTCTCTTGTATAACTTTTTCTAACTTATTTTTCTTATTTCTCCAAAAATTCTTAATCGCTCTTCTTAGTCCTATTCTGAGGAAACTTAGCTTTCATTTTGAAGTCCATCCCACTCAACAGCAATTAATTATTGCTAGGAGGTAGCCCCTGGAGAAACAAACCTCTGATAGTTCTTGAATTTCATTATGGAACAGAGAAAACATTGGTGTTTTCAGTACCTCAAAAACTCAGTTCGTCCATTTTTCTAATCTACATATTCCACACAACTTTATCATGGATAAGGGAGTTCCACAGGGCAGTGTACTTAGTGTTTTGCTTTTGCTTTTCGCTATTGGATTTAACAGTGTGATCGCCACTATGCCGGGCTCTATTCAGTGCTCTTTATATGTGGATGACCTCACCCTGTATGTTTCGGGAGCCAATATTTCGTGTACGGAACGCCAACACCAGATGACCATTACTACTGTGACATGATGGTGTGATTCCAGGAGCTTTCGATTTTCCGCATCAAAGACCAAAACCAGGTTTTTCCAAAAGAGGTGCAGTCAGAATGGAAGGGGTGCTGTGATTCCCCTCTCTTGTATGATTTTCACATTGGTCTGGTGTCACAGATGACACTTCCTGGTATTCTTTTTGATGATCATCTCACCTAGCTGCCCCACATCCATAGCTTAAAGGCAGACTGCCATCGTCGCCTAGACCTTTTACGTCACCTCACATCTGTGTCTTTGGGTGCTGACAGGAAGACCGTCTGCGGCTTTTCATTTCTCTCGTGAGATACAGATTTGACTAGGGTTGTGCCATATATGGGCAAGCATCCCAGTCGTATTTCCGCCTTCTCGACCCCACCCAAAACGAGGATCTACGTATAGCTACTGGTGCTTTTCGCTCGTCACCAAAGAAGAGTTTGGAGGTGGACACTGCCATCATTCCTCTGTCTAATCTAATTACGGAGGGAACAGCTTATGTGTTTCCTGTTTCTCTGCATCCAGATTCCTACCCCCTCCTATCATCAGGGAAGTTTCATCTGCCCCATTCTACTACTGTCCTTTCTCTGGGGTAGTGACCCCAGTTTTCGGCTTCCTTGCCTTGCCTCTTAGGGACGTTCTGCATTTTACTTATGTCAACTCGCATATGGCTTTACCCTTCTCCAGTGATTTGCATGGGGCTATCTTCCCTGCATAAATCTATCGTACACCCTGCTCTTCTGTGTGCCTCATTTTCTTCCCACAGAGACTCTCTCTCATTCCATTCAGGTTTACACTGGTAGTTCTAAGAGGGAGGGTGGTTCAGGAGCATCGGCCATTTTCCCAAACCTCCGAAAAACCTTAATCATATGGATAATTGTTCTTTGCCTGCCTCGTTTCATCGGCCATTATGGAGTAGACACAAAAAAAATTTTCACCCCAAAACAAATATGTTTTTTTTATGACAATCAGACATAAATTGGTAATTTCATTTTGAATCCTCTGAGACGTTTAGAGGGCATTCTTCTGTCCTTGAATCTGTTCTTTCAATTCCACGTCACCACTTTCTATTCAGAGAATAATCAGGTCTTCCAAAATTCCTTCATGCAGGAATTTATCTCTTAAAGGTAAGTCATGAGTTCGGCCGAAAATTATCGTCTTCAAAGTTGATGTAATAAATGAGTTTTTTGATGTGTCGTCTGCACCTGAATATCAACGGGCACGCCTTCCTTCATTCATTTACCAGCTTTGGCAGCCGCCAAATTCTATCAACTTTTCATGTGGTTTTTGCTATACTCATGCATATGTTTGTAATGAGTAAAAGGCCGAACGGCGAAAGAGCTTTGCATATCTTGCACTGTTTTAGGAACCTTTTAATTGCTTTGAATATGCAAGAAACGAAGGAAAAGTTTTTAAGAAAAATAAAAAATTAATTTCTATAATTAGAAATAAATAAATAGAGACAGTTAGAGCTTTGAGAAGAATATTAAATGCAAGTGAATTGGTCTGATTAAATCAATTAAAAAAAAAATTGGAAAAAAAGATTTTGTGGTAGATTGCTGAATGCCGACACATTTCTACTATAAATCTTTCCATTCTCTTTGGTTCCTTTTGTTTTAACCTCTACAGTACTACATATTTCTATGGAACAAGTTAACTACAATAAACTTTTTTGAATAAGTTTATATTTTTAAATACTAGATAGCTTGTGTTTATTTTTTTTAAGTTAAATCCTAAATAAGGATTGTTGAGTCACGGTCTTACTCGTACAGCTTGCAAAATAAACAATAAATTAAAAAAAAAATATTTCTATTGAAATTTTAAAATTAAATTTTATTCAAAATTATTTAAATTTATTTAAATTCAAAAGTAAAAGAGTGTTGCAGGTTAATGTTTAAATTTAAATTTTAATTTTTCTTTTTTTTTTTTTTTTTTTTTTTTTTTTTTTTTTTTTTTTTTTTTTTTTTTTTTTTTAAATATATGAATCAGTTTGGGATTTTTTTTTTTTTTTATATACGAATAAAATTTTTAAAAATAAAAAAAAAAAATTTTTTTATATTATTTTATTATTTTCAAATCACTAAACAAAAAAGTAAACATTTAAAAAATAATAATAATGTAAAAAAAATCAACTGATTTATATTATTACATTTTTTAGATGGTGATGTAATTTTTATAAAAAAAAGTAATAAAAAAAATCAACTGATTTATATAATTTGATTTTTTATTATGCCAACGCTGATTACTGGAATATCTGAAGTTCCCGTCAAGCCTTTTGGATGCTCCTTTCTTCAATAGAACGAAGAGGGATCCCTCTAAGGAGAACATTTTCATCCAGTGTACCGAAGAGATGAGCATTTACTTTATATCTTTACTTACATATCTTTATACTTAATATATATATATATATATATATATATATATATATATATATATATATATATATATATATATATATATATATATATATATATATATATTTTATTAATTATGCAAATATATCTTTACATTACATTTACTTTATAATATAAAATATTAGGAATAAGTGAGTTGGAGGAGGTTGAAAGAAGATAAATAACTCTGGACTCATCTAAGGTAGAGTTAGAGGCAAAAGTTTGAGCAAAGAGTTTAGCTTTTGTAGAAGGTAAAACGGTAGTTGTACCGCCAGAAGATGCTAGAGAAGGGAAAGAGGAAGAAGCAAAGTTAGAGCTGACATTGTTTGCAAAATGTCAGAAAATGGAACCAGAAAAATTATTACATTTACGACGGAGAAAATGAGTTTTTTGGTGTCATGAATAGATTCTGATCGATTCCGGGATGAAATAAAAGGTGAATGAGTTTCTGGAGTTTGAAGACGACAGTAATCTCTGAATAAAGCATCCCTGCGGCGGATAAAACGAGAACAAGTAAGAGTTAAATCAAAGGTTTGTTAGGTTTAATTGAAGGGAATGAATATTGAATGTATCCCTCCATGCCAAGGTAAATCACCTCGGTTAGCACATTCTGAGGGACCCCTCCCACGGAAGCAGCAATCATTCCATAAGAAATCAGAGAAGTACAATTAACTGCAAGTCAGAACAATTAGCAACACCGAAGTGTCAGAAACATTTCTCCAAAGGCAGATTTGAAGAGACATAATAAGAAACGGAGATAAGGTGATCGGATGAACTAAGAAGAGGAAAGAGTTTAACAGTATAAACAGAGAAGGATAAGAGGTTAATCTAATTGTGAGGTACACTACTGTAAGCTTTTTATAATCTATTCATGTCATACTTAGGTTTTTCTATGCTTTCCTTAAGTTTTCATTATTATGTTCATAGGTAACTGGACTTTCGTTTCAAAGCTCTTTTTACTGCATCCTTTCTCTTCTTCTATTATGGTGTTATTCTAATCTAGATGTGAGGAGAGAAGAGGTGAGGATAGAGACATCACAGAGATATTTAGTAAATATGGTAGCTGTGTAGGGTTTTCTATCCATTGCTGAAGGATGAGAACGTACTTTTACAGATAAAGAAGTCATTTTTGAGAACATTCTGACACTGATATTGATGTTTAGAGAAGAGTGCTGGACGACAACCATGAGGTCAAGAAACAGGATACCGGCTTCTGAAATGAGACCCTTCAGAACAATGCTGGGAAAGAGTAGAAGAGATAGGGTGAGAATGAGCAAATTAGAGAAAGGGTGGGGGGTATGCTGTATTATAAATAAGATTAAAAAAGGCTCAACTAAGGTGGTTGGGTCATCTGGAAAGAATGGATGACCAAAGGATGGCGAAGAGGTGTTGGGAGTGGAGACCGGAGGAAAGAACATCGAGAGGAAGACCGAGGAGGAGGTGGAGGCGGTGTTAAGAAACATGGTTTCCTTGACCTAGATAAGCTGAGGAGGAGCAACGCTTTTGCTGATACGAGAAACTGGAGAACAAGTCTGAACCGACTGACAGGCTAAGATAATCCCTACCTAGCAGCTGAAGAATATATATATATATATATATATATATATATATATATATATATATATATATATATATATATATATATATATATATATATATATATATATATATATATATATATATATATTATAAATTGAAATTGAATTGCTCCTCTTGAGCTTAATCTTTAGCAGAAGCAGAAAGAGAAAAAATGAATGCAACATATCTGTAATTAAGATTTAGATAAATTAATTAAGATAACTGACGTTTCGGTTTAATTAATACAAAACCATCATCAAGAGAGAAAAGCTGAAAGAAAAAGGAAACAACATAAATGAACTGATCAAAATAACAATAAAAATAAAAATATACGCATCAAATTTACCATAAAATTTTTAAAATTATAAAAGTTAAAACAAAAACGCAGATTTGAAACTAAGAAGCAAAGAAACACATTAAAAATATATAAAGAACTAGAATGAATATTGGTTTATATCGAGATTAAATTTTAACAAGCGGTTGATTGATAAATACAGTCAATACAAGATAATGTATAAAAAGCAGGTATAAGAGAGAATATATGATAAAAAATATACATATATAAGAATTTTTTTTTTTAAACAAAATAACTGAACATAGAGAACCACCCACAGACAAGCAACATACATACATTATACAAACATACACAAAAATACATACCAAATACGTACTAGAACATAAAATATAAACTGATAAATGACATACATAAAAAATATAAACATTAAAAGAAAGTATACATAACACCTCCACAAATGATGGAAACAATCAGGAGCTCCAATAAAAATTATGATAGAAGAAAATTAGGGATGTCCTAATTAATGAAACAACACGAAGAGGTGATAACAGATGAAAGGAAACTAAGTCTGTAGGATGTGAAGGGGAACGGCTTGCATGTTGTTGTTGAGAACGTTTATTTTTAAAGATATAGATAGATTCAAGAATGTGAAGTGAAATAGGATCAGTGATAGAGTCAAAAATAGAGAAGTATTGAGGAAGGGGAAAAGTATTGCTGGAGAGTATGTAGGCGTATGATGGAGTGAGATGAAGTAAAGAGGGAGAGATGTACGATAGGACAGACCTCGGTGTTTATAGATACGAGTTTTCAGCAGCCTTATTTGTGAAGCCGACATATAACCCTTAGAACATAAGGGACAAGTATATTTATAAACCACCGAGGTCTTGAGAGAGAAAGGAAGATAAGATTTGTAGTGAAAGAAGGAAGAAATTTCGAAGGATGTGTTGTGAGTAAAACGAAAGTCTATGTGAGGAAAATGGTAGGAAAGTGATTTACGCAATTTGGATGTCATGGAAATAGAGGAGTGATTAAGGTAAGGAAAACTGAAATACATTGTTCTTTTTGGAGCTAAGAATACAGAAGAGGGAGGGATGATATTTAAGGAAAGGAACTTGAAGATGTGCAGAGAAATCATGTTTAAAGGATAGTTGTGAGTCTTAAACAAATTCTGAAGAAAATTAAATTGTATGTAAATTGAAGTATGAGGAAGAGATGTTATAAGATCGGTGTAAAAAGGTTGAAATTGTGTTAGTTTTGTATTTGAGAGGAGAAGGGCTATTTAAGTTAGTAATAGAGGGAATAAAAGCGGGTTAACGAAAAACAGAAATAACATAAGAGAGGTGTTTTTGTGACCAGAACATCAAGGAATGAAAGTATGTTGTGCTTTTCATGTTCGATAGTATAATGAATGTTGGGATGAAGTGTGTTATGTGTGAGAGAATGTAATGAGCATGATCTGTGATAGGGAACAGGCAAAAATGTCATCTACGTATCTTTTATGGAAGGTGGGAGGAGGTTCAGGAGAAGATGACGAAAGACAAGAAAATTCAAGGTGAGAAATGAAAAAAATTGCTAATATTGAATCAATTCATTTATGTTGTTTCCTTTTTCTTTCAGATTTTTTTTCTCATGATGATGGTTTTAATATTAACTGAAACGAAACGTCAGGTATCTAAATTAATTTATGTAAATCTTAATTACAGATGTTGCATTTATTTTTTGGTCTTCTGTTTCTGCTATATATATATATATATATATATATATATATATATTATATAATTATATATATATATATATATATATATATATATATATATATATATATATATATATATATAATATATATATATATATATATATATATTATATATATAAAGGGTGGTTAAATTGTATGGGCGATGTTGAATGTGAACCACACCTAAACGTCAAGTTTTTTACTGCATTTCATTTGACTTTTTTCAATTTCAAACTTACTCAATTTGAACCATGGAAAGATACACAATGGAGCAACGTGTTAAAGTTATTCAGGCTTATTATGAAAATGGGCGTTCAAATCAAAATGCATATCGTGCACTTCGTGATTTTTTTGGTCAATTTAATCGTCCAAATGTGCGTACAATCGGAAAAATCGTGAAAAAATTGAGCAAACCGGGTCTGTAGGAGATTTGAAAAGACCAGTGCATGCTCGTACAGCTCGTACTGCAGAAAATATTGCTGCTGTTCGCGATAGTGTGGCTGAGGAGCCATCCACTTCAACTCGTCGTCGTGCCCAACAATTGCACCTCTCACGCTCGTCGTTGATGAACATTATGCATAAAGACTTGCATTTAAACGCTTACAAGGTGCAATTGACTCAAGAACTAAAGCCTCTTGACCATACAAAACGTCGTCAATGGTCAGAATGTGGCAAGAAATGGCAACAGTGGATGATCAATTTTCGAGGAAATCATCTTCAGTGATGAGGCACATTTTCACCTCAGTGGATTCGTCAATAAGCAGAATTGCCGCATTTGGGCGAATGCTAATCCAAGAGTGATTGTCGAAAAACCAATGCACTCACAAAGAGTGACTGTTTGGTGTGGTTTATGGGCTGGCGGCATCATCGGGCCGTATTTTTTCCAAAATGAGGCCGGTCAGGCAGTTACTGTGAATGGTGTTCGCTATCGTGAGATGATAACGAACTTTTTATGGCACGAATTGGAAGGTATGGATGTGGACGATATGTGGTTTCAACAGGACGGTGCCACTTGCCACACAGCTAACGAAACAATGGCTATTTTGCGCGACAAATTCAATAATGCTCGAAAATACGAGCATCAAGGGACAGGAATATTTGTAAACAAAAAAGGGAACTAAGAATAAAAGGAAGTGAAGATTTATAGTGGAAATAATGAGATTTTGAAAGGGGAATTTTAAGTGAATCGAATATCTAAGTGAGGCAAATTATGTAAAAGTGATTTTCGAAATTTGGAACTAAAAGGTATAGAGAAATTATTTTAAAATGGAAAGCTAAAATACTCTCTCTCTCTCCCTATATATATATATATATATATATATATATATATATATATATTATATATATATATATATATATATATATATATATATATATATATATATATATATATATATATATATATATATATATTATATATAATATATATATATATATATATATATATATATATATATATTAGAAAGGCGGGTTTTGAATGAGAATCATCCCAAAGTGGTTTGTTTCTTTATAAAACTTTATTTCTTAATTCTAATTAGAAGCACAAGTGATTTAACAACACTAAGAGGATTAATTCTTTTATATTTGTTAATTATTACAAAGAAGAGTGACTCTCCATTCCTTCTTCTTTTTCTCAAGTCTTCTTATAAAATATAATAATAATGAAATAATAAAATTAAAAGATGTTATTTCGTTCGACTCACTTCCCGAGGAAAACTTCCTCTTGGAGCTATGCCGAATGGCGGACTGGCTTCCCCTAACGAACAAGCTCCTTCCTATGGTATGACAAGTCAGAAGAGAAGGTCGTCAATTATTTGAATATTGGAATGCTGTTCTTATATGCCAACTTCATTACTTCCTCTTGGAGCTTTGCCTGATGGCGAACTGGCTTCCCAAATGCCCAAGCTCCTTCCTCTTCCTATGATATGACACGTCACAAGAGAAGCTTCTCTATTATTATTATTTCCAACTTCATTTCTGAAATGAAGTTGAAACTCTCATGGCCAATAAAGACTCTGTAATGACATCGACATTCTTCTTCATAATTATCATATGTGCAGTTTTCCATTATTTTTAATTAATATTCTAGTAGCAGAAGTATCAGGCACTAAAAACAATTCTACAATCTCTATACTCAAACTGCACATATGATAATTATGAAGAAGAATGTCGATGTCATTACAGAGTCTTTATTGGCCATGAGAGTTTCAACTTCATTTCAGAAATGAAGTTGGAAATAATAATAATAGAGAAGCTTCTCTTGTGACGTGTCATATCATAGGAAGAGGAAGGAGCTTGGGCGTTTGGGAAGCCAGTTCGCCATCAGGCAAAGCTCCAAGAGGAAGTAATGAAGTTGGCATATAATAACAGCATTCAGTAAGAGACAAGCTTCTCTTCTGACGTGTCATACCATAGGAAGGAGCTTGTGAGTTAGGGGAAGCCAGTTCGCCATTCGGCATAGCTCCAAGAGGAAGTTTTCCTCGGGAAGTGAGTCGAACGAAATAACATCTTTTAATTTAATTATTTCATTATTATTATATTTTATAAGAAGACTTGAAAAAAAGAAGAAGGAATGGAGAGTCACTGTGCTTTGTAATAATTAACAAATATAAAAGAATTAATCCTCTTAGTGTTGTTAAATCACTTGTGCTTCTAATTAGAGTTAAGAAATAAAGTTTTATAAAGAAACAAAGCACTTTGTGATGATTCTCATTCAAAACCCGCCTTTCTAATATATATATATATATATATATATATATATATATATATATATATAATATATATATATATATAATATATATTATAATATATATATATATTATATATATATATATATATATATATATATATATATATAGGGAGAGAGAGAGAGTATTCTAGCTTTCCATTTTAAAATAATTTCTCTATACCTTTTAGTTCCAAATTTCGAAAATCACTTTTACATAATTTGCCTCACTTAGATATTCGATTCACTTAAATTCCCCTTTCAAAATCTTACTTTTTCCACTATAAATCTTCACTTCCTTTTATTGTTAGTTCCCTTTTTTGTTTACAAATATTCCTGTCCCTTGATGCTCGTATTTTCGAGCATTATTGAATTTGTCGCGCAAAATAGCCATTGTTTCGTTAGCTGTGTGGCAAGTGGCACCGTCCTGTTGAAACCACATATCGTCCACATCCATACCTTCCAATTCGTGCCATAAAAAGTTCGTTATCATCTCACGATAGCGAACACCATTCACAGTAACTGCCTGACCGGCCTCATTTTGGAAAAAATACGGCCCGATGATGCCGCCAGCCCATAAACCACACAAACAGTCACTCTTTGTGGTGCATTGGTTTTTCGACAATCACTCTGATTAGCATTCGCCCAAATGCGGCATTCTGCTTATTGACGAATCCACTGAGGTTAAAATGTGCCTCATCACTAAGATGATTTTCCTCGAAAATTGATCATCCACTGTTGAATTTCTTGCCACCATTCTGACCATTGACGACGTTTTGTATGGTCAAGAGGCTTTAGTTCTTGAGTCAATTGCACCTTGTAAGCGTTTAAATGCAAGTCTTTATGCATAATGTTCATCAACGACGAGCGTGAGAGGTGCAATTGTTGGGCACGACGACGAGTTGAAGTGGATGGCTCCTCAGCCAACTATCGCGAACAGCAGCAATATTTTCTTCAGTACGAGCTGTACGAGCATGCACTGGTCTTTCAAATCCCTACAACCCGGTTGCTCAAATTTTTTACGATTTTTCCGATTGTACGCCATTGGACGATTAAATTGACCAAAAAATCACGAAGTGCACGATATGATTTTGATTTGACGCCCATTTTCATAATAAACCTGAATAACTTTAACAAGTTGCTCCATTGTGCATCTTTCCATGGTTCAAATTGAAAAAAGTCAAATGAATGCAGTAAAAAACTGACGTTTAGTGTGTTCACATCAACATCGGCCCATACATTTAACCCCTTATATATATATATATTATATATAATATATATATATATATATATATATATATAATATATATAATATATATATAATATATATTATAGTAATATATATATATATATAATAATATAGTATAGCAGAAACAGAAGACCAAAAAATAAATGCAACATCTGTAATTAAGATTTACATAAATTAATTTAGATACCTGACGTTTCGTTTCAGTTAATATTAAAACCATCATCATGAGAAAAAAGATTGAAAGAAAAAGAAACAACATAAATGAATTGATTCAATATTAGCAATTTTTTTCATTTCTCACCTTGAATTTTCTTGTCTTTCGTCATCTTCTCCTGAACCTCCTCCCACCTTCCATAAAAGATACGTAGATGACATTTTTGCCTGTTCCCTATCACAGATCATGCTCATTACATTCTCTCACACATAACACACTTCATCCCAACATTCATTATACTATCGAACATGAAAAGCACAACATACTTTCATTCCTTGATGTTCTGGTCACAAAAACACCTCTCTTATGTTATTTCTGTTTTTCGTTAACCCGCTTTTATTCCCTCTATTACTAACTTAAATAGCCCTTCTCCTCTCAAATACAAAACTAACACTATTTCAACATTTTTATACCGAGCCTCTTCCTCATATTCAATTTACATACAATTTAATTTTCTTCAGAATTTGTTTAAGACTCACAACTATCCTTTAAACATGATTTCTCTGCATATCTTCAAGTTCCTTTCCTTAAATATCATCCTCCCTCCCTCCCTCTTCTGTATTCTTAGCTCGAAAAAGAACAATGTATTTCAGTTTTCCTTACCTTAATCACTCCTCTATTTCCATGACATCCAAATTGCGTAAATCACTTTCCTACCATTTTCCTCACATAGACTTTCGTTTTACTCACAAACATCCTCCGAAATTTCTTCCTCTTTCATACAATTTTCTTCCTTTCTCTCTCAAGACCTCGGTGGTTTATAAATATACTTGTCCCTTATGTTCTAAGGGTTATATGTCGGCTTCACCATAAGGCTGCTGAGAACTCGTATCTATGAACATCTCTTTACTTCATCTCACTCCATCATACGCCTACATACTCTCCAGCAATACTTTTCCCCTTCCTCAATACTTCTCTATTTTTTACTATATATGATCCTATTCACTCACATTTTGAATCTATCTATATCTTTAAAAATAAACGTCTCAACAATAACATGCAAGCTTCCTCTCACATCCTTTAGGCTAGTTTCCTTCATCTGTTTCACCTCTTCGTGTTGTTTCATTAATTAGGACATCCCTAATTTTCTTCTATCATAATTTTTATTGGAGCTCCTGATTGTTTCCATCATTTGTGGAGGTGTTATGTATACTTTCTTTTAATGTTTATATTTTTTATGTATGTCATTTATCAGTTTATATTTTATGTTCTAGTACGTATTTGGTATGTATTTTTGTGTATGTTGTATATATGTATGTATGTTGCTTGTCTGTGGGTGGTTCTATATGTTCAGTTATTTTGTTTAAAAAAAAAAAAATTCTTATATATGTATATTTTTATCATATATTTTCTCTTATACCTGCTTTTTATACATTATCTTGTATTGACTGTATTTATCAATCAACCGCTTGTTAAAATTTAATCT
>SEYY01000380.1:0-10000 GCA_009176605.1 Armadillidium nasatum
CTCTCTCTCTCTCTCTCTCTCTCTCTCTTTCATTGAAGTTTCTTTTATTGCATGATAAAATTGATATTAAAACAACAGTAATATTTCAAACGGCCATCAAATTATTTTAATTAATTAAAAAAGGTAAAGAAAGATAATTGTAAGGAAAAAAGTTATCACACATGGAAAAAGGAAGCGACTGAAAAGGACTGCCCCAAAGCGATCATAGCCCAGAGAAAAGAAAAGTAGTTCTAATTTTACATCGCTTGTGATTAACTGTCTTACAAGTGATTTTAGTGATTTTGATGTAGTTTTAAAATCAAAATCAGTTAGAATTTTGTGATTTTAAATCAAAATCAAAATCAGCTAGAATTTCTGTGATTTTAAAATCAAAATCAAAATCGTGATTTTGATTTTAAAATCGTGATTTTTATTTTGAAAAAATCAAAATCGTGCCCCATATATATATATATATATATATATATATATATATATATATATATATATATATATATATATATATATATATATATATATATATATATATATACTTCAAATGTATATGTCAGTGCGTTGCGGTGCGTGGTGCGCTGATTTCAGTGCGGTGTGATGCGCATGGTATGACAACTGGTGCGGTGCGGACGGAAAATTTAGGAGCTCGGCCGACCCTATGCATAACCTTCCTAAAAACATTGATAAAATTAGAAGAAAATAGAAGGCATAATCTACAAATAGCGAAAAAGAAAATAAATGGAAAAGGTCTTTATTTAAAATCTTTAAATATGAATGACCCGATAATAGAATTTTTATTTCGAAATGATGTGGAAGATTCCGACTAATTAATTTAAAAGGAAAAAATTATATATAAAAATTTTATATGTAATACTCATATCCTTTTTACATAATCAAATCTCATATGTTCATCTCATATTTCTTTCCATATCATTTCATATTTACTTAACGTTTCCTTATTTTTAATATTTATTTTAAAGTCTAAAATATTACTTTTATCAACGCATAATTGTAAAAATTACCATAATTTAAATAATTATTTATAGTTTTTTCTGTCTGAATCTTTTATTTTTTATATGAATTTTCAAACTCATCGCTTAAATATAAAATTTTCTATTTATTACAAGTAATGTCATTATTGCTTTTATAATATTCATCAACAATTTTCTCTAAATATATTCTTGACAAATATTTCAACGGATTATAGCTTGATAAATATTTCAACAATTTATAGCTATCATATTCGAATTTAGAACTTTCTAATAACTTGTTACAATTTCAGCAAAAATTATAACATCGTTTACTTAAATTACAATGCAATGTATTTGTTTGTAGACTCTTACACTCTATACATGGTACCGAAAAATCAATAACTAAATATTTTATACTCTCTAATTCAAGATACATCTCCATATTTTATTATAGATTTTTTATTTTAAATCAAGTTTTGATTTTAAAATGCTTTAAAAGACTTGAATAAATAGTAGGGCAAACCCGAAGCGAGCGAAGAGAGCTAGTTCCAGCATATTTGGAGGCGAAGGCTTCAAATGTGCCGGGACCATCGTTTCTATACTACTTATATATATATAAATATATATATATATATATAATATATATATTATATATATATATATATATATATATATATATATATATATATATATATATATATATATATATATATATAATTCCTCTCGCGGAAGCAATAATCAATCCACGGGAATTAAAAAATAACGACAACAAGTCTGAGTAGTATGATAGACCGAAACAATACAAACGTTTTCTCTCAATAGTCAAGGGTGTTTCCCTTGGGAGACTTAAGATATAGAAGAGGATACAAAGTCAAGAAGGTGGTTGAATGAACCCAGAGGTAGAAAGGGTTAATAGTATAAAGAGAAGGGTTAGCAGTTAAGAAAGAGGTTAAGAATGTTGAGTTCATACCCAAGGTGACGAGGGAGACGAGTAGGGAGTTGCACCCTCTGCTCAAGGTCAGTTTGGATCGATAATGGAAGGCAAGTTCCCCGAATGTGTCTTGAAAATTAAAAGTAAGCCATTGGTGGTGGTGAACAATTAAATATATTAAAATAATGTCTTCCATTGATCGGCAACCAAATCCTTACGATTGTTGAAATACTTTCTTCCCTTTCCTGCATTCACGTCGTTAACCAGAAGTTTGACGATTGCGTTACGCCCTTGAATATTTGATCTGTAGAGTTCTCTCCTCATTGATTTTGTTCCAACAAACAAGAACAGCAAAACTATTAAGAAGTAACTTTTGCAGCTGTTGTTTTCTTAATTTTTTTCATAATATTCCTCAATGCTCCTCTGTCTCTGTCACCTATTTTCAACTTGCGTCCATGCTGGTGTCTATAGGATAATATTTTTCCGGAAGTATAATATGATCTTTTGATTTGAATGTAGTACTTTGCTATACCTTGAATAACTCTTCTCCTTTTTTCATAGACAAATCTGCTAGGTGAACACTAACAATTTGTCCTCTTTGGAACTCTGTAAGCTCATTCATACCTAACATATTTGCACAGAATGTTGATCACAAAGAATATTAACTGATGCTTCCAACAAACGCTATTTTAGTTTACCGGTAGTCGTCTTGTCATATTTACGCATTCTTCTTTCTATTGTTTCCATATTTTTGTTAAACCCATATTATATATATATATATATATTATATATATATATATATATATATATATATATATATATATATATATATATATATATATATATATATATATATATATATATATATATATATATATATATATATATATATATATATATATATATATATATATATATATATATATATATATATATATATATATATATATATATATATATATATATATATATATATATATATATATATATTAATTTTTTTTTTAAGTTTAAATTATATTTTCATTTTTTATTTTAAACATTTATTTGCCTGTTTATTTATTTGTTTATTTGAATAATTTTTTTATTTATTACTAGTTTATTGTAGTTATTATTATTATTTTTACGTTTTGCTACTTAATGTGTGTAATGATAATTATTTATAGGTTTTAATTTCTAATATGTTATTAATGTCTTTTTCTTTTTTTTAATTTCCAGACATGTAATATAATTTTTTAGTGGAATAAAGCCTTTAAATGAAAGGTCTTTTCAGTATTCAAATTCACTTCAATTTATTCCACTAAAATAAAAAAATAAAATATAAAAAAAAAAAAAAATCAAAAACAAAAGTGGACAAATTCCTTAAACCAGAAAGGTTTAAAGCAAATCCAAATGGAAGTACCTCAGGAAGAGAATGGAATCACTGGTACAGAACTTTTAGAAATTTTCTCTCCTCTATTGAATCATACAACCCTAACAAATTGGATACTCTTATTAACTATATTGCTCCTGCTGTTTATGAATACATATCTAGTTGTGAAACTTATGAAGAAGCTATTGAGGTATTGACACAATTATATGTAAAACCCAAAAATGAAATTTTTGCTCGACATCAACTAGCCACTAGACGACAACAAAGTGGAGAGAATTTAGATGAATTTTTGCAGGTCTTTAAACAATTAAGTATTGACTGCAACTTTAAAGCTGTCAGTGCTGAGAAAAATAGAGATGATGCCATTCGTAATGAATTCATAACTGGATTAAATTCTACCTACATTCGTCAGAGGTTGTTAGAGAATAAAATATTGGAGCTACAATCCGCATTCGAACAAGCTCGTGCTTTAGACATAGCCCAGCAAAATTCAAGTTCCTATTCTACTCCATATACGCCTCTCTCAGCGTCACCCGTTTTAGCCCGTTTACTGTTTGTATATGTACTTTCGTGTGCTTGCGAGTACACGTAAGTGTGTGTGCGTGCGCGTGATTGTGTGTGAGTGTGTTTGAGTGCTTGTTGTGCTCTTCGAATGATGAGATTGAAAGGGAGTGTGGGTGGGTGCACATGGGGTCTTTCTATTGACTTTGCCAACGTCCGTGGCCTTCTTTCTAATGTCGCGTCTGTTGAACGCCACCTCACTACCTCTCGTCCTAACCTATTGCTTCTGTCTGAGACCCAACTGGACAGGGATTCTTTCTGTGGCAATCTTAATGTCTCTAGCTACAACTTTTTTCACAATTTTCGACTAAATGGTAAAATCTGTGCCTATATTAACATTAACACTCCTGTTACACGTCTCCTAAATCTAGAATCTCCTAATTTTGATGTCTTATGGCTTAAAATCAGTCTTCCTACTACTATAATTATCTTGTGTTTCTGCTACTGCTCCCCTAATGGAACAGATTTTCCAGTTCTTTTTCAATATCTTACTACTTCTCACGAGACTGTTACTTTTTCTTATAGAAATGCTGAAGTCCTCTATTTAGGGGACTTCAACGTACATCACACTGAATGGTTGGGCTCCTCTCATACTGATACATGTGGGAGGGAAGCCAAATCATTCAGCATTCTTAACGATCTGGAGCAGTTGATTAGAGAACCAACACAAATTCCAGATCGTTCTAACCAATTCTTGAATACACTTGATTTATGCTTCACCACTACTCCTTCTAGTTATAAATACACCATTTTCCCTCCTATTGGTAACTTTGACCATATTCTTATAGCTCTTAGTTATAATGCTTTCTCTCCAACAGCTCCACCATGCCCTAAACATACTTTCTGGCACTTTAATCGGGCTAATTGGGTGGCAATGTGCAGCTTCTTTGCTAACTATCATTGGAGTGAATTTTGCTTTATCTCGGGGGATGCCTCTGTTTCTGCTGAAAAGGTAAGGGCAGTGATCCTTGATGGGATGGGCAGATTCATTTCATCTTCAACTAAATCTTTTTCTCCTCCAAATCCATCGTTCAATGGCAACTGTTCTTTTGGAATTCTGGAGAGAGACAATGCTTACCGTGAATGGAAAAACTCTCCTTCTCCTATCACTCTTGGTAATTTTCATTCAGCTCGGAATCGTTGCAGGGATGTTCTTCGACGGTCTAAGCGTGCTTTCATAAAAAGGAAGTGCGCTGACCTCCATGGCTCTCCTACTTATAAAAATTTATAGTCTCTTGTCAAAAAATATCTCTAATAACTTCTGTAAATCTGCCTTTCCTCTTCTTATTCGCTCTGATGGTTCTATTGCAAATACTCCCTCTGAAAAGGCTAATCTCTTCGGCCTCCATTTCTCATCTAATTCCACCCTGCTCGATTCTGACATCCCTCCTCCCACTCCTTCTCCTTTCAGGTGTCCCATGTCAGTGCCTGTAATTAATCATGATCAGGTGAATGGGATCCTGAAATCTATGAACGTCAGGAAGGCCAGTGGCCCGGATGGCATTTCCCCTCGTGTTCTGATGGAGTGTGCTTCCGAGTTAGCGACTGTCCTCGTTCAACTCTACTCTCTATGCCTTAATACTAATACTTTTCCTCATTGCTGGAAGCGTGCATTTGTTCAACCGATCCCGAAAAAAGGTAGCCGCCCTGACCCTTCTAATTATCAACCTATAGCTTTCACTCGTGTTCTGTCTAAAATTTTTGAAACTTTCCTCAACTCTCATTTCCTGAATCATTTGGAGTCTCATTCTCTTCTCTCTGGTCACCAGTATGGCTTTCGACGCTCGATGTCAACTTTTGACATGCTTTCCTATCTTACTGATCTATGGTCTTCTGCCCTTAGGGACTTCGGGGAGTCTTGTGTGGTGGCGCTTGACATATCCAAGGCTTTCGACCGGGAATGGCATGCGTCGCTGCTCTTCAAGCTCCCTTCATTTGGGTTTCCTCCTTCGCTTTGCTTACTTTTGTCTAGTTTCCTTTCAGATCGCTCCATTTCGTCACTTGTAGATAGAGTGACCTCTTCCTCTTTTTCTGTCAACTGTGGTGTTCCTCAGGATTCTGTTCAATCTCCAACCTTATTCTTACTTTTCATTAACGATCTTCTCAACTGCACTTCTAACTCTGTTCACTCTTATGCTGATGACTCAACTCTACATTCTTCTACTCATTTCAAATCTGCTCCCTCTTTTGCTTCTAGAATTACTTTTCGTCTTCTTCTTTCCGATTATATTCTTCCAGATCTGGATGGGATTTCCCTTAGGGGTCATAACAACCTTGTGAAATGCAACTCTTTATAAACTCAACTTCTTCACATATCCCTCTCAAAAACACCTCCCAACTTTCCTATCTTCTTCGATGGCTCTCCCTTCTCACCTGTAAATAGCATTAACATTCTTGGTCTTAACATAAACAATAAACTGACTTGGAAAACACATATCACAATGGTTGCTAAAGCGGCCTCTAAGAAGCTGGGAATTCTGTTCAGGTTGCGAGAATTTTTTTCTTCTGAACAGTTACTCCAAATATATAAGGGTCTTACTCGCCCTTGTATGGAGTACTGTTCTCACATTTGGGGGGCTACGGCTCCTCCTCTCTTCTGGATAGGGTCGAGTCTAAATCTAAAAGATTAATTAACTGCCCCCTACTTTCTAACTCTCTTGATCCCTTGTCTCTGCGACGTGACGTTGGCGCACTATCTCTTTTCTATCTGAACTACAATGGAAGGTGCTCGAGGGGATTGGCCTCTTACATTCCTTAACCGTTGCGTCGTCCTCGTTGCACAAGGGGTGCCCTGATTTCGCACTAATTTTGTGTGGATGTAGGAAACCCCAGGCTGGCCCGTTGTGGTGCCTCTTTCTTTCCAGCCACCACTTTCTGTGGAACTATCAACCATCATCGATTTTTCCTCCTGTATTTAATCTCCCACTCTTCAAGGCTTCGTCTGTACCCACCTGAGGGATGTGCGTTAAGTCTGTGTTTGAATGTGTTTTTTTTATTTTATTTGTGCCCCCTCCTTGAAAAGGGCTATGCCCGTGAGTGGTGGCGTTCTGTAAATATATATATATATTATATATATATATATATATATATATATATATATATATATATATATATATAATATATATATATATATATATATATATATATATATATAGTGGATCGGATGTCATATTTTCTCATTTACGGATGTGGATGTCGAATATTGGTGAAGTGCAGATGTAGAACTTTCGTTAAGTGCGGTTGAGGATGTTGAATTTTCGAAAGTTCGGATGAGGATGAGGATGTGAATGCGTATGCGATCACTATAATAATATATATATATATATATATATATATATATATATATATATATATATATATATATATATATATATATATATATATATATATATATATATATATATATATATATATATATATATATATATATATATATATACAGTGGCGGCTCGCGTAAACTTGGAAGAGAGGGGCTGCAAGTTTATATATATATATATATATATATATATATATATATATATATATATATATATATATATATATATATATATATATATATATATATATATATATATATATATATATATATATATATATATATATATATATATATATATATATATATATATATATATATATATATATATATATATATATATATATATAATATATATATATATATATATAATATATATATATAATATATATATATATATATATATATATATATATATATATATATATATATATATATATATATATATATATATATATATATATATATATATATATATATATATATATATATATATATATATATATATATATATATATATATATATATATATATATATATATATATATATATATATATATTATATATATATATATATATATATATATATATATATATATATATATATATATATATATATATATATATATATATATATATATATATATATATATATATATATATATATATATATATATATATATATATATATATATATATATATATATATATATATATATATATATATATATATATTATATATATATATATATATATATATATATATATTTTCAAACATACCTTATTTATTCAACTTGCTGATATTCTTATTTAACACAATCTCCGAAAAAGAGACGCTGCCAGGCGTACGATGTCGAAAAACTTATTTAAAAAATATAAATTACGTACATAATGAAATTATTGTTTTTTTTTCATTCCCCAATTTTCCTTTATAAACTTTCTTCAAGGATTCCAGAAATGTTATCCTTTTTAACGTAGGTTTAGTAATTTTTTAAAATTTTTAATGATGCTAAAGTGCAGTATATATTTATATATATATATATATATATATATATATATATATATATATAATATATATATATATATATATATTATATATATATATATATATATTGAACAAGAAACAAAAAACACATAATAAAACCTGTAATTTTTTTTCCACAAGAAAAAAAAAAAAAATGCACAACCTTCCGCAACTCGGTACGATGTAAAACTGCTTTAGTTTGTTTACATTCTTTAAGATCTGTCTTTTTAGGACAAAACTAGCAACATTCAAATATTAGGAAGACAAACTAGCAACTTGAAAATAACTGCTATTGGAATTTGTCATTCTGTTTTTTCATAAGTTGCCAGATCTGTCTTATTTTTTAAGAATAATAATTTGGCCTAATTTAGGCCTGAAATTTTACAGCCCATTCTTTATTTAATTTCCATGTGTGAAAAAAATATCGTACAATAAATTTGCAGTTTCAAAATGCATTTACTTGTTATTTTCTTTATTGATTTATACTTTTTATGTATTAAGTTGTTAAAAAATGAATTTAAATCACTTTTCTCTGACAAAAATTTCATATTTTTTCAACATCCTACGCCTGGTATTTTTAATTTGGAGGGGCTGCAGCCCTGGAGCCCATATAGACGAGCCGCCACTGTATATATATATATATATAATTATATATATATATATATATATATATATATATATATATATATATATATATATATATATATATATATATATATATATATATATATATATATATATATATATATATATAATATATATATATATATATATATATATATATATATATATATATATATATAATATATATATATATATATATATATATATATATATATATATATATATATATATATATATATATATAAATGGATAACAGTTTTTTTAAGTGAAAGAATAATTTATAACGTAACATTTAAAAGTGGAGAACTAACTACTTGCTTCTTAAACATTCCCATTATTGAGATAATTTTCAGAAAGTATTGAAATTGGTTGTTTGGCAATTCACTTTATCTAGAAACCAACAGCAGTTCCCGAAGAGGCAACAACCAGTTCCTATATAGAAGAAACAGTTCCTCCTAAAGAAGCAGCAGTAACTCCAGAAGAACCAGCTACTCCACAAGCAGCAGCAGCTGCTAACGCCTTTAGCCTTCAAAGGATATCACAGTTTGGCAGTTCCTTTTGCCCTCGACTGTGGTTCCTTCCTTGAAGTAGCATTTCCAACCAAGGCAGGCGTTGCAAAGGTCTGAAGAGAAGTGGTGGCTACCACACGCCTACCAGTCGACATATCGGTCAGCAAGAGGACACGAAGGACACCCAGCCTCCCGAAGATTCATTTCCACCTTACGTTTAGCCCACCGGTTACGAGTGATTCGCCCACAAGTTCGGCCTTCCAGCCGGACTACATATCAACGAGATTACATGGACATGTCACTCTATATATATATATATATATATATATATATATATATATATATATATATATATATATATATATATATATATATATATATATATATATATATATATATATATATATATATATATATATATATATATACAGTGGCGGCTCGTCTATATGGGCTCCAGGGCTGCAGCCCCTCCAAATTAAAAATACCAGGCGTAGGATTTTGATATAAATATGAAATTTTTGTCAGAGAAAAGTGATTTAAACTCATTTTTTAACAACTTTATACCTAAAAGGTATAAAGCAATAAAGAAAATATGGATTAAATGCATTTTGCAACTGCAAAATTTTATGTACGATATTTTTTTCACGCATCGCAATTATATAAAATATGGGCTCTAAAATCGGAGTCCTGAATAAGGCCAACCT
>SEYY01000380.1:15000-22500 GCA_009176605.1 Armadillidium nasatum
TTCTTGAACACTGCGCCATCTATTAAGTGAAAATGAAACTTCCTCCGATATTTACAGTAAGAACATAAAACTATTGTGAGACCAGGTTTCGAAACCTCAACCTTCTGGTTTGAATTCCATCGCGCTACCATGTCCCAGTTTCAAATTATCAAAGCTCATTTTTAAACCAAACACTACAAATTTAAAACCAAAAGCACCAAGAAAGCCAGATTTTTTTCTGGGAGAAACTAAGTCAAGCACATCAGAACAAGCATCATGCAGAGAACTCAAATTTATATGAGGTTCTGCAATTTTAGGGCTAGTATTACAGCTGTGCTCAGATCTAGTATCTAAAGGCATTAGTACTGGTACTTTATCAACATTATGATCAAATTTACAGTTCAAGCTACTATCACATATCACTTATCAAAATGGAAGTTTTTTTAGTATTTACCAACAAATCTAAATTAAGGGTAGGCCTAACACTGTTATTAGAAGTCGCACATTCAGGGGAGATTGGTAATATGTGGGACAGACACTTCGCTATTAGGGGAGAGGGTGCTAGATTTAGTTAAATTCTCCTCAATAATGGCAATTTTTTCTTCAATATCAATTACAAAATCTAAAGCATTATAACGCTCACTTTCATAAAAATTATCTAAAGATTCAAATTTTATTATGTTAGATAGAATAGCTTTATTTACCTTTTCATATAATCTAATGCAATTTTTAATTTCTTCTAATTTCTCTAAAATAAATGAATAACAGAGACTAGTTTTAATTTTAGTAAAAATAACCTCAATATACCGTTTCATGTCTTCTCTTTCAATAACAAGAAGGCGATTTAACGCTCGGCATTCATTAATTAAACTCCGCCATTTCAAATTTAATAAGCAATTTGTTAAACAGTAAAATTTCAAAGTTAAAAAGCAATTTAATTTGTTAAATAGCAAAATTTCAAAGTTAATAAGCAATTTAATTTGTTAATAGCAAAATTTAAAATTAATAAGCCTTTATCCAAGTTAAAGTAAATCCCAAGTAATCAAGGAAATTGAATTAAGCAAAAGGTGAGTAAAATTACAATTAAAATAGGATAATCAAATAGACTTCGGGTCCATCTTAGCATTTAGATAATCACAAGTAAGTAGTTTTCGGTTATTAATTCTTGGAAAGCTGTTGGGATTTCTATGGCGCTGAAACCCCTGAAAACGCTTAATGCAGATATGTTTACTGCTCTGCCAAGAATAAACTTAATTCTATTACATTAACCTACAAATAATAAAAAGAAATTAACAAACTCACCATTTAAAATGTTCTGCAAATTGTTAAAATAAAAGGGGATTTGGGATTTACTTTGTTTCCAAGAATTAATAACTTGGATATTTGGTTTTTAGTATAAGCTCATAAATAAATTTTAAAGTAGTAAATTAGGTAAACTTTAGCCTAGTAGGAACATGACTGACCCAAAAAAGCAAGAACTCTCAAAAACTCAGGCCCAGTTATAAGTAGAGTCAAGTCAATCATTCAATTCAAGTTAATACACTAACTCAACCCAAGCAATCAAATAAGTCAATTTAATTCAAAAGGCAAACTTTAAAAGGTATCTGGATTGAATAGGTGAAGATGAGCCCTACTTTTCTCACAAAGCTCTATAAAGACTCCTACCCTTAAGGTTAAAGTTTATATAACTACCATAAGGCTATAAGTAAATTGTTAAACAGTAAATGGGGAAGTACTCATCTTTCCGACGACTTCTTCAGGATTAGAAAAGTATTTTTATTTAAGCGTTTTAACTTTTAAACATAATTGTAAAAGTGACTTACATTCGCAACGGCAAAAAGCTAAGTCCTGAAAACGTTTTTCAAGAGAATTTACACGAGCCATAAAAAAATGTAAATGTTGCCGTTCTATAAAAGATTTTTTAAGTTTAGGACGTATTTTGATACTTTAAAATCATAGTTAAATTTTTAATAAAAAGCAAAATGTAAGGATTTCTATATATATATATATATTATATATATATATATATATATATATATATATATATATATATATATATATATATATATATATATATATATATATATATATATATATATATATATATATATATATATATATATATATATATATATATATATATATATATATATATATATATATATATATATATATATATATATATATATATATATATATATATATATATATATATATATATATATATATATATATATATATATTATATATATATATATATATATATATATATATATATATATATATATATATATATATATATATATATATATATATATATTATATATATATATATATATATATATATATATATATATATATATATATATATATATATATATATATATATATATATATATATATATATATATATATATATATATATATATATATATATATATATATATATATATATATATATATATATATATATATATATATATATATATATATATATATATATATATATATATATATATATATATATATATATATATATAGTTGTGAGTGACTTTGAAGTGCGCAAGACTAAGTTAAGTGCACTTCGCGCCAATAAACTGAGTCACCTTCGCAGCCCGCAGCCCTCTTCTTTTCCCGCTTCTGTATCAGATTGGGTTTAGAGCTGTGAAAGTCAAGATCGGTGCGTTTATTTTATATATTTGTGTTTTATATTTATTTTTGTTTATCACATATATGTATACTAAATTGTTGTTCTGTTCCTTTCAGAATGACCTGTAAATTGGCAAATAGACTGTAAAATAAACTGTTAAAAAAATATTTCTTGATTTATTGAGTAATTCGTGTTGTCACAACTCTAAAGCCTTCCAAGCCGGTTCTCACCAGTGAGGCCGTCATAGTTATTCGATCAAGAAACCGGATGCTCAAGAATTGAATTTGTGCAGTTATTTTGAATGATCGAAATTCAAGCAGCATGCAAATGTGCATTTAGTTGAACGTCAAGTGAAAACCTCAAGCATAAGTATTTTGCAACAGTTAAGAAAAATTAAGAAACTGCAAGTAAAGCACAGTCGTAAAAAAAAAAAAAAAAAAAAAAAAAAAAAAAAAAAAAAAAAAAAAAAAAAAAAAAAAAAAGAATTTTTTTTTTTTTTTTACCAAGCCATATATGGAAAAATAAATAAATAATCAACTAAGTTGTGGATTGAAGTCGATTGTTAATTCTACAAAGCAACAAGATTCCTTCCCCCATTTGGGAAGCATTCAAAGGGTGAGGCAATCTCTCGTCTAGCGAGCAAAACGATCTCCTCAGTCGAGTCAACTTTTAGGGGAAAAGATAGTTCCCCCCTCTTTTCGTTTCTTTCTACATCAAAGGTACTCGCAGCCGAGAAAGTTTCTCCTCCCCATTCCCCACATAAAGGGCATTTGGGGGACTGCAAGCAGTTGAAGGAAAGGAGATTTCCCCCTCGTCACTACCATCGCAGAGTCCGAAGATCTACTCAAAGGAATTAGAGAAAACGGAAATTGAACGCCAACGAAAAAAAAAAAATAAAAAAAAAAAAAAAATAAAAAAAAAATATATATATATATATATATATATATATATATATATATATATATATATATATATATATATATATATATATATATATTTTATATGTTTTAATACTATTATTTTGTGCATTTTTTGGGAACCATTATTATTATTATTATTATTATTATTATTATTATTATTATTATTATTATTATTATTATTATTATTACTAATACTATTATTATTATTATTATTATTATTATTATTATTATTATTATTATTATTATTATCAGTATTATTATCGTCACAGCTCGAGTTTTTAATTAAAGAATATTTGGTCTTAAAAGGTGTACTGGTTGGTCAAAGGCTTATTTTCGGATATATTATAGAGTGTTTGAAATAATTTAAATAAAATTTTTTATATATATACGGCTACATATACGTAAGTGCTTCCGAAAATTTTTTAAAGGAATACTGCGTTTATTAAAATTTGGGTTGCAATCAATTTATATTTTATATTTGTTTGGTGTTTTTCAAGTTGCCAATTTTCCTAGTGTACCCTTTGTTTTTCTTTATTATTATTATTATTATTATTATTATTATTATTATTATTATTATTATTATTATTATTATTATTATTATTATTATTTGCATTTATTATTAACATCTGTTTTATTATTATTTTTATTATTATCCATTTCTGTTTATGCATTTATTTGTTTGTTTTTTTGTATATTGCAATAAAAATATATATATATCGCTGTATTTATTACTAGGAAAATTGGTGACCAGGTATATTACAAGGTATATTTTAGTATAATTCTCTGATGCCACTGGTATTTTACTTTATGGTTTGTTTGAATTTGTAATTGTAATTTTTTGTATTTTCAATAAAAAAATCCTTTTAATTTAATACTTTTTCCGTGGCATCAGATATTTAGAGGTTAATACTAGTACCAGAAATAAGCTTTGACCAAAATGATTAAAGGTAATAATACAGAACCCAAGCCAAAAGAGAGCGATACAGAAGCGAAGGAAGAAGCCTCTAAAATTACAAAACGAGACATATTCGTGCTAAAAAGAGATTTCAAAGCAGCTTATAATATTATTAATAAAATTACAAGCGAAGGTAAGATAATTCTTGTTAAAGGTAGGGATATAGAGAAATTAAAGCAAGCGGTAAAGGAATTAGAGCAAGCACAAGAGGAAGCTGAAATCAAGATACAAGCCTATAGTCATGCTATGGAGAATTTGGAAAGATTCGATGATATAAGTACAGAAGAAGAAAAGTTAGAAATAACGCAAAGCGAAGCACAAAAGGTAAGGGTGCAAATATATACTTTAATCGCGAGGCAGGAAAGGGAAAATAATGCAACAGATTCATCAGAGGTCCTGGAGGACAGTTTAAAATCTTCAAGCGAAGCTGTTCCACGCTTAAGCAAATCTTCAAGCGAAGTAGCAAGCAGTTTTGTTCCACAATCAAGCGAATCTTCAAGCAAAGTAGCAATCAGTTTTGTTCCACAATCAAGTGAATCTTCAAGCAAAGTAACAAGAGGTTTTGTTCCACACTCAAGCAAATCTTCAAGCGAAGTAACGTCTACAGGTATAGTAACAGAAGAAGTTTTCTGTGGAAACCCAATCAAGAAATGAAAATGGAAGGCATCCTACTGCTCAGGCAAATTTGAACCCAAGTGCCAACGAATTTTAAACCACAGATAGACATTTCAGCAATTAATGTTTTAATGGAAAATGCATCCCTCCATAGGCCTGAACCCCCTTTTGTTCTAATGGGGATCCCATTACATATGCGGCATGGAAAATAGCCTTTCATTACTCTTCGTGGAAACCACGGTATCAGACCAGCGAAAGCTTTATATAACACTTATACAAATATACAAGTGGCGAAGTACAAGAACTAGTAAATGCTTACATCTCTACAGACTCCATAGAAGCTTATAAGGATGCAAGGGAAGCATTAGAGGAACGATATGGGAACATGTATGTTGTCTCAAGCACACTTAAGAAACAGTTAGATTCATGGCCCTTTATAAAGGCTGGAGATGCGTTGGCTTTGAGAAAGTTCGCAGATTTCTTAAAAAAGTGCGAGGTGGTGAAAGCTTACACTCAAGGCCTCAATGGGCTAGATGATACAGATAAGAATTATGTCCCTATTAAAGAAGTTACCAGCATACCTGGTACATAAATGGAATGACTACGCTTTTAAATATGTAGAAAGCATGCCTAAAAATTCAGGATGTTACCCTGGATTCGAAAGCTTCGTGAAATTCGTTTCCGACCAAGCTCGTCAAGGCATGTTTTGCGGCACCTACGTTACAAGTAGAAGAGGCAGGATAGAGTAAGTGAAAGGCCAAAATATAAAGAGGCTCTAAGTAATAGAAATATACGCAGTTTCGCCACGGAGACAACCATAGTAAATAATCAGAGAGATAAAAATGTGAAAACATATGCATGTATCTATTGCAATCAAGCGCACGCCATTGGTACTTGCAATAAATTTATAGACTTACCTGTTCAAGAAAAGAGATATTTCGTAAAGGATAGAAGACTTTCCCTGAACTGTCTAAGACAAGGGCACGTTGTTAAATTCTGCAGGGACCCAAACCGATGCAGAACCTGTAACAGATACACCATACACTGTTGCATAATGAAACAATGCCATTCGAGCAAAGGGAACCCGAAAATGGAATAGAAATTAGAGAAGGAATCTCTCATAAAGAAAGAGAACAAGCTATCGTACATAAGATTGACTTAAGCGAAGGCAACGCTTCTTATCGAACACAGGCGCTGATATTACCTGTTTGGATTCACAGTTACGACTTTCCCGAAAAAAGAGTATTGACATATGCGTTACTGGACCATCAGAGTAACACATCATTCATTAAGGATTCACTATTTAGAAGATTAGATTTAGCAGGCTCACTAGTAGATTTAAGTATTAGTACTATATTTGGTACAGAATTTGCAAATTCAATCAAGTGTAAAAATCTAATCTTGCAAGGATTGAGGTCAAAAGAGAAGCTGCATCTGCGATCTTCTTATGTAACGAAGGATATCGCGGCGGATAGAGCTAGCATTCCTAGTAAAGAAGTTACGAAAAAATATAAACATTTGCACGAGTTATATGAAGAAATAGAACCAGAAATCCCAATGCTAGACGTGGAAATACTAGTCGGACTATATTGCCCAGAAGCTTTGGAACCTTTAAGGGTAATTACCGGGAGTAAAGGCATGCCTTTCGGTTTTAAATCTCGTTTAGGATGGGGTATTGTCGACATGATACCAGAAACTTCAAGCAACCATTTACAAGCAAACGAGCACAAGGCAACTATCAATCATGCCATTGTAACATTCCAGTCTGAGACTAAAGAATTACACAAGCACGAAAAAGACAACACGTTGACTTCCGGAAAATGGGGCTGAGCCCGTTTTTAAAATTTAATTTATTTTTTTAACCGATTGAGCTGAAATTTTCAGAATATATATAGCTTTTTTCCCGACGAAAATAGTCCATTTCTAACGTTTTTACGAGTGATTAACCGTTTAGAAGTTATTTGGGGTCAAAAGTTAAAATAATTTCAGTAGCGGGGTCAAACCACTGGTGCACATGAGCTGAAATTTTAACTGAACAATCTTAGCCCCAATATATAGATGTTGTACAAAGCGATTTTTGATATCACGTCTAGAAAAAAAGTTATAGGCACTCAAATTTTTTTTTTTGAAAAAAAAAAAAAAAAAAAAAAAAAAATTATTTAAAAAAAAATACCTTGAACAATTTTTTATTTTTAGATATTGTTTAGAGGAGGGATAGGTCTATAACTTATATTTAGAGCATTGTTAAAAATTTTAGTTTAAAGAAAGATTTAGTCTCTCAAACTTTTAAAATTTTTTGAAAATTGGCATAAAAATAAACCTCATTTGAAGAATCTCAAAAATACTGAATCAAATAGAATAATATATTGAGAAGAATTTGT
>SEYY01000380.1:30000-36571 GCA_009176605.1 Armadillidium nasatum
CTAACTTCTTATCCTTCTCCTTATACTGTTAAACTCTTTCCTCCTCTGGGTTCATCCGATCACCTTCTTATCTCTGTATCTTGTTCTGTCTCTTCAAGTCTTCCGCAGGAAAGACCCCCTTCTATTCGCGAAAGGAAACGTTTGTGGCACTTCGGTGCCACTAACTGGTCTGACTTGCGGTCGTACTTCTTCTGATTTCCCATGGAATGATTATTGCTTCCGTGGGAGGGGTCCCTCGGAGTGTGCAGAGCGCATAACCGAGGTGATTCTCTCTGGCATGGAGGCGTACATTCCATATTCTTTCCTTCTACTAAACCTAACAAACCTTGGTTTAACTCTGCTTGTTCTCGTGCTATCCGCCGCAGGGATGTTGCCTTCAGGGATTACCGTCGTCTTCAAACTCCAGAAACTCACGCTACTTATATTTCATCCCGGAATCGTGCAAAATCTATTCTTCGAGACACTAAAAACTCTTTTCTCCGTAGAAAATGCAATAATCTTTCTGGTTCCTCTTCTTCACGCCCTTTCTGGCATTTTGCAAAAAATGTCAACTCTAACTTTGCTTCTTCCTCTTTCCCTCCTTTAATATCTTCCGACGGCACAACTGCTGTTTTACCTTCTACTAAAGCTGAACTCTTCGCTCAAATTTTGCCTCTAATTCAACCTTAGACGATTCCGGAGCTATTCCTCCTCCTTCAACCCCCTCCAACTCATTTATGCCTAAAATTGTAATTTCTTCTAAAGATGTAATTTCTGCTCTCTCTGAGCTTAGTACTAAGAAGCCGTACGTTCCCGATGGTATTCCTCCTATGGTTCTCAAAACTTGTGCTTCCGAGCTTGCACCGTGCCTTGGTAAACTATTTCGTCTTTGTCTCTCTACTTCAACCTTCCCTTCTTGCTGGAAACGTGCGCTCATTCTGCCTGTGCCGAAGAAGGGGGACCCCTCTCAACCCTCCAACTACCGTCCTATTTCTTTAACCTCCGTTCTTCTCTAAAGTTTTCGAATCTATCCTTAACAGGAAGATTTGGAAACATCTCAATTCTTCTAATCTTATCTCTGATCGCCAGTATGGCTTTCGTAAGAAACGCTCTACTGATGATCTTTCCCTTCTCTCTCTCTCTTGGTCCTCCACTCTTCGGCATTTCGGTGAATCTTTTGCTGTCGCGCTGGACATATCGAAAGCTTTCGACAGAGTCTGGCACAAAGCTTTGATTTCCAAACTTCCCTCTTTCGGTATCTATCCTTCTCTCTGTGATCTTCTCACTAATTTCCTTTCTGGTCGTTCTATAGCAGCTGTTGTAGACGGCCACCGTTCTCCCTTTAAATCTATTAATAGTGGTGTTCCTCAGGGTTCTGTCCTATCCCCAACACTTTTTCTAATTTTCATTAATGACCTTCTCTCTTTTGCCTCATCTCCTATCCTGATGACTCCACCCTTCATTATCCCTTCGTTTGAAAAACGTCCACCCAACAGCAGTTGATAGACTCGAGAAGGGTAGCCTTGGAGCAACTAACCTCTGATCTTTCTCGTATTTCAAATTGGGGCAGAGAAAACATGGTTGTTTTCAATGCCTCAAAAACTCAATTCTTTCATCTCTCCACTCGACACAATCTTCCACACAACTATGATATTTTCTTCGAAAACACACAACTCAAACCTTCATCTGTTCTTAATATTCTTGGTGTTTCTTTTTCTCGTGATCTTTCTTGGAAAGATCACATTCCTTCTCTTTCTAAACAAGCTTCTAAGAGGTTGGGTGTTCTGAGGCGCCTTCAGAATTTCTTCACGCCACCCCAGTTGCTTGCTCTGTATAGGGGTGTTGTTCGCCCCTGTATGGAGTATGCTTCGCACATCTGGGGTGGTTCCACACATACAGCTCTCCTAGAGAAAGTGGAGTCTAACTCTCTTCAATCTCTTTCTGCCCGTCGAATTGTTGCGTCACTCTCTCTTTACTATCGCTATTACAACGGACACTGCTCTTCTGAACTCTCTCGTCGCATACCTCCTCCATTGAGAAGAGCTCGTGCGACACGCCTTTCTACACATTCTCATCCTTTCTCTGTCCAACTCTCCGACCCCAGACTTAACCGCTATGCTCAGTCTTACATATACTCTACTGGTAAAGTCTGGAACACACTCCCTTTATCTGTTTTCCCAACTTCCTTTGACTTACATACTTTCTAAACGCCGTGTATCTGGACACGTCGGCCACCATCGACCAGGATAGATCTTTCCCAACTCTGGTGGAATTTGGTAGGCCTCTGGCCTTTGCCCACCGGAGGATATATATATATATATATATATATATATATATATATATATATATATATATATATATATATATATATATATATATATATATATATATATATATATATATATATATATATATATATATAAAGTGGCTCCGTAGCTTAGTCGATCGAGCACTCGTTATGGCAAACGAGAGGTCCAGGGTTCGAGGCCTGGCCGGAGCGGGAAATGTGAGCAGTTTCCCTTTGCGCTTAGCTCCGAATGACTCAGTCGTTAAACGAGTACATCAATGGAGCCACTGATGGGAATAATCTCCGACATACGCGATAGGCCTGGCCCAGCCAGCGGTACCGCCGTGGGCCCGTGAAACCCTAGGATCTTCCTCGAAAGATCCAACTGACAGGACATTAGTCCTTCCTGGGGGATGAAGATTATTTTTTATTTATATATGAGAGTGAATAAAATGAAATACGATTAGAATAATTTATTTTTTTTTAAAAAAGCATTGATATCCTAAAACAGCTCTCAAAAAATACAACATTGATAAAAGACCATTGTACTGTTGGAAAAATAGTTTAAAATTAAGTCAATATCGCTGATTGAAATTATTATTATTTTGATTATTGTTGTAGTTCATCATTGTATTCTGAGACATATGTTGTGTATGCTGAGTCTGAAAATAAATAAATATATATATATATATATATATATATATATATATATATATATATATATATATATATATATATATATATATATATATATATATATATATATATATATATATATATATATATATATATATATATTAGGGTGTCCGGTAGCTATAGGTGGTTGAAAATCATTTTAAAATATTTTTGGTCTCATCCCCTTAGAATGGTTCCATTACACATGAAATTAAGGTTTGTGAAGTTTGAGCGCAATGTGTTAATAATTAATAGGAGCGCATGTATTAACAAATTCGAAATATATCACAAAAATACGTTTTTTATCGGAATTGAGAACCTGCAATTCGGAAACCTTTTTATTTAGGATGACCACTAACGATGCTGTCACTAAATGTGAAGTTCTATTTTGGGTAATATGATCTCTATCTGAAAACACATGATGGTGCCGAGGGAGTCTCACATTTCCAAAATACAAAATAGACGTTTGAGGAGTGCTAAGTCATTATTTACAATTTAAAAGCTTGATGTCTCATTGTTTGATAACATAGACCCTATCAACTTTTCTTACTTCACGTAAATAACGTAAAATGGTGTAAATTTATGATTGAATTTATATTAAAAAGTATATATATATATATATATATATATATATATATATATATATATATATATATATATATATATATATATATATATATATATATATATATATATATATATATATATATATATATATATATATAACAGGCAGACTTTACGGCAAAGGACTAAAGGTCTATAGGTATTTTTAAATATCGAATAAACTTTTTTTTATTGTAAGAACAAATACTACTAATAAAATAATACAAAGTAATACATATTTAATACAGAATAATGCACAAAAAATTGAATTAATTGATATTTATATATAACTTACAACAATATATTCTGAAATATAACAGAAACAAATTGATTAAGTGTCAGTGCAGCGTGTTAGTTGGAAAATAAATAATAATAATTTTAAGTTTCTGATATTTGAGAGTTCATGCGTTCCCATAAAAGGTAATTCAATGCGGTTAAAACTTTACAGGACTTCTTTAACATGAAATAAAACCACTTTGGAGGGGAAGAACAAAAATTTTTGTTGGTTGAAAAATAATGGCCACCCTAATATATATATATATATATATATATATATATATATATATATATATATATATATATATATATATATATATATATATATATATATATATATATATATATATATATATATATATATATATATCGCGAAACAAATAACTGCCTCGGAGATGCTACGAGGGGCGGCATCCAAAGAATGCCCCTCATCCACTCCTTCCCCCATCACCACTTGGGAGTTGGTGGCCTCCGGTGATGGGGTTGGTGCCACCAAGACCTCTACGCCGACTTGCCCTGATGCACGATCTTCCTTTTCATTAACTCTGCAACATTCGTGGTCTCTTTACTAATTTCCACTTTGTCGAACACCACCTCTCTTCTTCTAGACCTCATCTCTTATTCTTAACCGAAACTCAGGTGTTTGAGTGCTCTGACAGCAAACCTTTCCTCCTACTGTCTCTATCCTCAATTTTCAGCCAAAGGTGGATGTTGCACATATGTGCGCAGCCGATGTTGTTTGTTCTTTACGGCTCTAATTTGGAGCTCTTTCTGCAATTCTAATCTACTTTATGGCTTAAACTTTCTTGCAATCTACAACTAAATTTATCTGTTCTGTCTATCTTATCTCCTAATTCTACTGAACTATAAAAAATTCTTCGACTATTTAAACTCCAAAATAGAACACATTCTTTCTTCTTCCTTTCTCCGAAATCATCATTTTAGGTGATTTCAATGTTCACCACCGCCAATGGCTTTCATCTAGTTCTCATGATCCAGCTGGTGAACTCGCCTACCAATTTTCTATTCCAGAACAACCTTGAGCAGTTGGTGCAACTTAATACCGGTTTCCCTGACAGTCTTGGTGATGAACCCAACATACTTGATCTTTTCCTTAACTTCTTATCCTTCTCCTTATACTGTTAAACTCTTTCCTCCTCTGGGTTCATCCGATCACCTTCTTTATCTCTGTATCTTGTCCTGTCTCTTCAAGTCTTCCGCAAGAACGGCCCCCGCCTTCGGCGAGGAGACGTTTCTGGCATTTCGGTGCCACTAACTGGTCTGACTTGCAGTTGTACTTCTCTGATTTTCCATGGAATGATTACTGTTTCCGTGGGAGGGGTCCCTCTGAGTGTGCAGAGCGCATAACCGAGGGGATTCTCTATGGCATTGAGGCCTACATTCTATATTCTTTTCCTTCCACTAAACCTAACAAACCTTGGTTTATCTCTACTTGCTCTCGTGCTATCCGCCACAGGGATGCTGCCTTCAGGAATTACCGTCGTCTTCAAACTCCTGAAACTCATGCAACTTATATTTCATACCAGAATCGTGCAAAATCTATTCTCCGTAATACTAAAAACTCCTTTCAACGCATAAAATGCAACAATCTTTTTGGTTCTACTTCCTCACGCCCTTTCTGGCATTTTGCAAAAAATGTCAACTCTAACTTTGCTTCTTCCCCTTTCCCTCCTCTAGTATCTTCTGATGGTACAACTGCCGTTTTGCCTTCCTCTAAAGCTGAACTCTTCGCTCAAACTTTTGCTTCCAACTCAACCTTACATGATTCCGGAGCTGTTCCAACCCCTTCAACCCCCTCCAACTCATTTATGCCTAAAATTATAATTTCCTCTAAAGACGTCACTTCTGCTCTCTCTGAGCTTAACACTAAGAAGGCGTACGGTCCTGACGGTATCCCACCTGTGGTTCTCAAAACTTGTGCTTCCGAGCTTGCACCCTGCATTGGTAAACTTTTTCGTCTATGTCTTCTACTTCAACCTTCCCTTCTTGTTGGAAACGTGCGCTCATTCAGCCTGTGCCGAAGAAGGGAGACCCCTCTCAACCCTCTAACTATCGTCCCATTTCTTTAACCTCCGTTCTTTCTAAAGTTTTCGAATCTATCCTTAACAGGAAGATTTGGAAACATCTCAATTCTTCTAATCTTATCTCTGATCGCCAGTATGGCTTTTGTAAGAAACGCTCTACTGATGATCTCCTTTCCCTTCTCTCTGACTCTTGGTCCTCCGCTCTTCGGCATTTCGGTGAATCTTTTGCTGTTGCGCTAGACATATCGAAAGCTTTCGATAGAGTCTGGCACAAAGCTTTGATTTCCAAACTTCCCTCTTTTGGAATCTATCCTTCTCTCTGATTTTCTTTCCGGTCGTTTTATAGCAGCAGTTGCAGACGGCCACCGTTCTTCCTTTAAATCTATTAATAGTGGTGTTCCTCAAGGATCTGTTCTATCCCTAACACTTTTTCTACTTTTCATTAATGACCTCTCTGTTACTTCATCTCCTATTCACTCCTATGCTGATGACTCCACCCTTCATTACTCTTTTCATTTTGAAAGGCGCCCCTCTCAACAACAGTTACTAGATGCAAGGAGGGTTGCCTTGGAGCAGCTGACCTCTGATCTATCTCGTATTTCTAATTGGGGCAGAGAGAACATGGTTGTTTTCAATGCCACCAAAACTCAATTCCTCCATCTCTCTACTCGACACAATCTTCAACACAACTATGATATCTTCTTCG
>SEYY01000380.1:36671-84271 GCA_009176605.1 Armadillidium nasatum
GTTTACAAGAGCAAAGAGGTTATAAGCAAGCTATATAATAGCTATGTTAGGCCAGCATTAGAGTATTGTGCACAAGGTTTGGGCTCCTCATTTAAGAAAAGACATAGATATGCTGGAGAGAGTACAACATCGAGCAACAAGGATGATTTCTGGCTTTGAAAATAAGAGCTATGAAGAGAGGTTGAAGGAGTTAGGAATGTTCTCAGTTGAAAGGAGATTTCTCAGAGGGGATATGATACAAGTTTACAAAATATTTGCATCTGACAGTAATACAGAGATTGAAAAATACTTTATAGTTGGACCGTGGAAGAGTAACTAGAGGACATAATAAGAAAATTAAAAAGAAGCCATGCCATCTCGATCTAAGAAAATATTCTTTCAGTAATAGAGTTGTTAATTTTTGGAATGACTTGCCAGAAGAGATTGTTGACTGTGATTCTCTTGTCAAATTTAAAAGGGGGCTAGATAGATTTATGGATGGTTTAGGTATTATATAATATAACTTGACTAAGCCAAATTGGCGGGTATATATGAATTTTTAGATCAACAGATCAACCTATGACTAAGCCTAATGGCAGTTTTTTTTGTAGTGGGTGCTGGTTCATTGAATGCTGCATGTTGTAGTTGGGCTTGGTTTTGCTTTTATCTTTGCATGAATGAACTGATAACTAGGGAAGGGATAGACCTAGTCTTTTGTGCATGTACTAGTATTGTTATTATTTGTTTGGACTGGGACAGTCTCGATAGGCCCTTGTGGCTTCTAACTGTCTCTATTTTCCTATGTTCCTATGTTCACTACACAGATTTTCATATCTGTGTATGCCATTAGATCATATTATTAATAGGGATTCATTAGTTGCACCATACATAAATAATCATATTTGTGTATGAAGTTGCAATTATTGAATAAATCATATACAAATATTTATATTTATATATGAGAGAAACCTTTGTAAACCTAAGCACTACACAGATATTTATATCTGTGTATGCAATTGAAATATTTCATTGTAAGTCATTTTTGCATACAAAAATATTTATATTTTTGTATAGAACTAATAGTTTGGTTGTGGTCATAACTAGGGACCGACTGGGGCTGGAATTTGGCCGGGGCCGGGGTTGCCTAAAATTTGTAAAGAGGTCAAAAGCACTGAAATTTTACTTCAAAAAAATTAGATATAAATTTAATTGAGGTTTATTTAATTTAGGAAATGCGTAGAATAACCAAAATTCACTTAAATTAATGATTATACGGATTTTCTCCAAAAAAATTCAGAAAATTAACGATTTTGTATAACAGAAAGTATAAAAAAAAATTTTTTTTTTTGTTTTTGATTCATAATAGTGATTCAACAGCTTTATCTAGGTAAGACCCTAATGTAAAGTTTGAAAAAATGTAAGATATAAAATTATCAATATAACCTGTATTTATACATATCATTGTTATTTATTGCTTATGTATCAAACTTGTATCAATTCAGCTACATTATTTCAAAATTATTATTTTGTTTATACTTCAGTCAACATAGTTAAAAGATAAGCTTCAGCAGTATGGGAGTACTTTACAATGTTTCAAGACAGGCTCGAAATGGCTAAATGTAACATCTGCAGCCAGGAAATTAGAAGAGGACCTCCAGGTGCTACAAGTAAAAAATTTTCAAGTAACTCTTATGGGGTATCTAAAAACAAAACACAAAGATGAACATTCACTAGCAGAAAAGGAGTGGTCAAAAGAAACAGAAAAAAAGAAAATTTTAAAAAGCAATTTTTTTTTTTTTTTTTTTTTTTTTTTTTTTTTTTTTTTTTTTTTTTTATTTTTTTTTTATTATTTGACTGATTAAGCTGAAATTTTCAGGGTATATGTATTTTGTCCCGAAGTTCTGAGTTGATTTCGATCATTTTTCTGAACATATAACGGTTTGAAAGTTATTTGGACCCAAAGTTGAAAAAAATGAATAGCGTGGTCAAACCACTGGTCCACATGGACTGAAAATTTAACTGAATAATCTTAGCCCCAATTTTTTTTGCATTGGTGAGAACTAATTTCTTTATTTTTGGACATTGTTTTGTGGAGGGACAGGGCAACATTATTATTATTATTATTATTATTATTATTATTATTATTATTATATATATATATATATATATATATATATATATATATATGCGCGCAAAGATGTTATTTGCTCTCTTGTCGCTAATTTGGAGTCTCACGAATTCTCTACTTTGACTTAAAGCTCTCTTCCAATTCTACTACTAAATTTATTTGTTCTGTCTATTTATCTCTTAATTATACTGACTATAAAAAATTCTGAGACTATTTAAACTCCAAAATAGAGCACATTCTTTCTACTTCTCCTTTCTCCAAAATCATCTTTTTAGTGGATTTCAATGTTCACCACTGCCAATGGCTTTCATCTAGTTCTCATGATCCAGCCGGTGAACTCACACACAACATTTCTATCTAGAACAACCTTGGGCAGTTGGTGCAAATCCCTACCTGGATCCCTGACCGTCTTGGTGATGAATCCAATATACTTGATATTTTCCTTACTTCTTATCCTTCTCCTTATACTGTTAAACTCTTTCCTCTTCTGGATTCATCAGATCACCTTCTTATATCCGTATCTTGTTCTGTCTCTTTAAGTCTTCCGCAAGAACGGCCTTCGTCTTCAGCGAGGAGACGTTTCTGGCATTTCGGTGACACTAACTGGTCTGAATTTTGGTTGTAATTCTTAGATTTCCCGTGGAATGATTATTGCTTTCGTGGGAGGGGTCCCTCGGAGTGTGCTGAGCGTATAACATAGGTGATTCTCTCTGACATGGAGGGGTATATTCAATTTTCTTTCCCTTCTACTAAACCAAATAAACTTTGCTTAACCTCTGCTTGTTCTCACGCTATCCGCCGTTGGGATGCTGCCTTCTAAGATTACCGTCGTCTTCAAACTCCTGAAACTCATTCAATTTATATTTCATCCCGGAATCATTCAAAATCTATTGTTCAAGACACAAAAACTCTTTTCTCCGCCGCAAAGGCAGTTATCTTTCTGGATCCTCTTCCTCTCAACCTTTCTAGCATTTTGCAAAAAAATGTTAATTCTAACTTTGCTTCTTCCTCTTTCCCTCCTCTAGTTTATTCTGACGGCAAACTGCCATTTTACCTTCTACTAAAGCTGAACTCTTCGCTCATACTTTTGCCTCTAATTGTACCTTAGACGATTCCGGAGCTATTCCTCCTTCAACCCCCTCCAACTCATTTATGCCTAACATTGTAATTTCTGCTAAAGATGTCATTTCTGCTATCTCTGAGCTTTTAACACTAAGTCCTGGTCCTGATGGTATTCCTTCTGCGGTTCTCAAAAATTGTGCATCCGAGCTTGCACCCAGACTTGGTAAACTATTTCCTCTTTGCCTTTCTACTTTGACCTTCCTTTCTTGCTGGAATTTTGCGCTCATTCAACCTGTGCCGAAGAAGAGGGGCCCCTCTAAACCCTTTAACTACCGTCCTATTTTTTTGACCTCCGTTCTTTCTAAAGTTTTCGAATCTATCCTTAACAGGAAAATTTGGAAACACTTTAATTCTTCTAATCTTATCTCTGACCGCCAGTATGGCTTGCGTAAAGAACGTTCTACTGGTAATCTTCTTTCCCTACTTTCTGACTCTTGGTCCTCCGCTCTTCGGGGTTTCGGTGAATCTTTTGCTGTGGCTCTAGACATATTGAATCCTTTGATAGAGTCTGCCACAAAGCCTTGATATTCCAAACTTTTCCCTTCTTTCGGAATCTATCCTTCTCTCTGTAACCTTTTCTCTAATTTCCTTTCTGGTCATTCTATAGCAGCTATTGTAGACGGCCACCGTTCTTCCTATAAATCTATAAATAGTGGTGTTCCTCAGGGATCTGTTGTATCTCCAACTCTTTTTCTAATTTTTAATAAGGATCTTCTCTCTATTACTTCGTCTCCTATACACTCCTATGCCGATGACTCCACCCTTCATTACTCCTTTCAATTTGAAAGACGTCCCTCCCAACAACAGTTGATAGATTCAAGAAGGATGGTCTTGGAGCAACTGACCTCTGACCTTTCTCATATTTCAAATTGGGGCAGAGAAAACATGGTCGCTTTCAATGCCTCAAAAACTTAATTCCTCCATCTTTCTACTCGACACAATCTTCCACACAACTATGATATCTTCTTCGAAAACACTCAACTCAAACCTTCATCTGTCCTCAATATTCTCAGTGTTTCTTTTTCTTGTGATCTTTCTTGGAAAGATCACATTATTTCTCTCACTAAACAAGCTTCTAAGATGTTGAGTGTTCAGAGGCGCCTTCGTGGTTTTTTTACGCCACCCCAGTTGCTTACTCTGTATAGGGGTGTTGTTCGTCCCTGTATGGGGTACGCCTCACACATCTGGGGTGGTTCCACACATACAGATCTTCTCGAAAAGGTGGAGTCTAGGGCCTTTCATCTTGTAAACACTTTTGCTTTTACTTACTCTCACCAATCTCTTTGTTCCCGTTCAATTGTTGCGTCACTTTCTCTATACTATCGCTATTACAACGGACATTGCTCTTCTGAACTCTCACGTCGCATACCTCCTCCATTGAGAAGGACTTGTGCGACACGACTTTCTACACAGTCTCATCTTTTCTCTGTCCAATTCTCCAACCCCAGACTTAACCGCTGTGCTCACTCTTACATGTACTCTACTGGTAAAGTCTTGAATACACTCCCTTCTATTTTCCCAACTTCCTTTGGCTTGCACATTTTCAATTGGCGTGTGTCGGGTCACGTCGGCCATTAGCGACCAGATTCATAATGTTCCCCAATTCTGGTGGAATTTGGTGGGCCGGACTCCGGCCTTTGCTCACCAGAGGAGACAAAAAAAAAAAAAATATATATATAATATATATATATATATATATATATATATATATATATATATATATATATATATATATATATATATATAATATATATATATATATATATATATATATATATATATATATATATATATATATATATATATATATATATAATATATATATATATATATATATATATATATATATTATATATATATATATATATATATATATATATATATATATATATATATATATATATATATATTCTTATTATTAAATGCTATTTGTTTGAAGAGAGATATAGCCTAAAAAACTTTGGGAATTTATGAAATTTGGTTCAAAAATTGACCATCTTCAAGGCTATATCTCGAAACCAACGAATCGCATTGAATAAAGTATAGAGAGGAATTTGTATCCCCATCCCTCCTCTATACACCCACCAAAAATAAATGTTATAGTTGTAGTTTTTTTTTGTTTTAATTTTTTTGTCCGAAAAGGTGGATTTTTTTTTCAAAAAAATTTTTTTTTTTAAATAGCTATTCAGTTTTGGGCTTATAACATTTTTCCTGTAACTCTAGGAAGAAAAGTCTGTTACAAGTTTTTTGTTGCCAGTAGAATTCTGAATATACAGTACAAATTTCAGGTCATTCCAAAAAGTGGTTTGGCCTCGCCATTCATTTGAAAAGGGTAAAAAGAAGAAGAAGAAAATTTTTTTTAATAGTTATAGACTCAAGAAAACACTAAAAAAAGAGAAAAGCTATATACACTGAAAATTTCAGGAGAATCGGTCGGTTCCTAGTCATAACAATTCTGGTTCGCATTTTTTTTCCTAGTAGTAAGTAGTTTTGAATGTATTTATATTTCAGAAAATTTATATATTAGAGGGGTGTATTTTCATTTAGTAGGTATTACCCTGCGTTTTCCTATAGTTTTTTTTTTTTTTCACTGTCCTAATTTTTGTAAAGTCATCTGTAGAGTCACGAGAGTCATAAGTCTTAGGTATTAGAGGTTTCATTGGCAATTCTTCTTTGATTCACCCAGGCCACGTTAGGGGTGAAGAAACTTGTAACACGAGGATCCTAAAACCAGACCTGAGTGTCTAGCTTATCTTGTTGTGTAACTAAAGTAAGAGTGGGGGAAGTTCTGTTGACTATTGAGTCTTTGGTCTTCATATTGAGAGGGTTGAAGAGTTGTAAAAAAGAAGCGGTATCTCCCCTTAACAGGGTCTTCTATCTGTGCTGTTTCTACAATTTCTGATGTTATTCCTTGTCTCTCCATCCCATGTTCTTCCACAACCATACTTTCAATTTCTTCCCTTTCTACTAATCCTTCCCCAGTCATTTCTACTTCCTCATTCAGTTCTTGCCGATCAATTCCTGATGGACCTGCTTACTGTTCTACTTCTTCTCTAACTACTTCCATCACTTCCCTTACCGGATGAAAAAGCCTAGCCTGATACAGCTTCTTCCATAAATTAGCACACAAGTTGGCACATGGGTGCAATCCGCCCTCAAGAATCCTCCAGTCCATAAAGTTAACTTCCTTCCGCAAAAATAATCTCTAATTTGTCTTTTCCTAACAAATAGGATGCCACACACATGACTGGATATGAGTTTTTATTTATTCCTTTAAATTGATCTGTTCTTAGGGTACGTATATAAGAATGATGGTTTACACATTTTTGATGCAATGCCCTCGGAGAGAATTCCAATTTTCTGTTATATAGATCTTTTATCCTTTGAGGATATCTGTCCACTCTTAAGAAGTTGTAATACACCAGATCCAAGAAAGGTGGGACAATCAGAAGGATCTTCAGATTCGGGCAAATATCTGTACAATGCTTACTAAACTCTGTGAATTCCCTGCAAAACCGATTATTGTCATAGTTTTCATTAGGCACCGTAACCCAGTAATTCTGATCTTCTTCAGCATCTGATATGGGCACCCTTTGATACGCCTCTGTTATAATTATATAAACCACCATGTGTGTATATGTGGTGTCCAATATTTGAACCATTTTATTCTTCAATCTCTCAAGAGTTATTCCAGGGTGCGCCCTGAAGATGACCTCCATCTCCGGCATAATCACTGGAGCAAACCCATCCTCCATGTCCTGTACCCAGGAATGTCCCGTAACTAAAATCTGAAAAACAAAAATTAGAATTTATAAGGACTTTTATTTCAATTATCCTACATCATTCATTCAATCATCCACTCATCCTAGCAACATTCATTCACTTTTAATTCGCTGCTTTTAAATAATTATTATGTTTATTTATATCTTAGATAAGACGTATAAAAAAAATTATTATTAAGATTAATTTATTAAGTTTAATTCTATTTCATTGTTATTTTTCAAAAAAAACTTTCCTCTTTTTTTTCTTTCCAAAAGATACCAATAAACGAATGGAAAATCCAAACCCGCACCTCTCGAACGGGTGTATGGTTGATCATTTTGATTTATTTGCATTTGTATAGGAGCGTTATTAAACCCTAAAAATGAGAATTCATCACTTTGGGAATATTCCCCATTTTCTTCTTCTTCTTCTAGTAGTACTTCAATATTCTCTTCTTCCAGTAATACAGGTGTTGAAAATTAGTTCCTTTTCAGGTTATTCAAGTCATAAGTTATTATATTTGGTTCAATTATTGGGGAAGGCAAGATCATTGCTTCTGTAAACTCCCATCTTCTTTCCGCTGTGGTAACCGGTGTTTTAAATTAGTGTTGGTTTTTATGATAAATTAATAGTTTTGATGATTAATTAATTAATTAAAGAATAACTTTTAAAATAAGACCGTCCTACAAAATAAGATCAATAATCTTAATTCAGAAGAAAAAATTCAGTAAGAAAAAGAACAGAAACATCATAGACAAGTCAAGTCTAGCCTAAGCTTAGAGTTAGGTCTGTAAGTTCAAATAATAAAAGAATCATGAAATTACCCTAAGATCAAGAAAGAAATGTCAAACATACATGGATATAGAATTTCTAGATTGGAAAATTATATAAAAAAGGGTGAAAAAACTACAAATAAAATATAAAATACAAAAGATAAGAAAAATAAATCACTCAAAATGGAGGCGGAGATTTCGAGTAGACAAGAAACATAGTCCGTCACCGAGTTGCCAGAAATAGAAAAAGAATACGAATTTTAGCAACCAGCTAAAAATGAAGCTTTCCGATTGGTCAAGATTAAAAACTAACAACCTATGATGGTTGCCAGAATTCATAATCTGAAAATTTTGAAAGAAGTAGTCATTACTTTTTAGAGCTCTTACCGCTAAGTTGTGCTATTAAGCGAAAGTGTTTATTTAGAAAAATTTTAGATCGTGCAAATATTTTTGAAATTATTATATTAAGAACTTGGTAAATACAATAATAATTTTATTATTAAAAGTAATTTAGACTTAGAATTTCCACAGAACGTTAGTTCTAATTTTATTATCAAGGTCAGAAAAACTTAGAATTTCCACAGAACGTTAGTTCTAATTTTCGAATTTTATTATCGGGATCAGAACTTAAACTTGGAATTTCCACAGAACGTTAGTTCTAATTTTGAAATTTTATTATTGAGAACAGGACTTAAACTTGGAATTCCCACAGAACGTTAGTTCTAATTTTGGAATTTTTCTAATGATATTAAAATCTAAACTTATAATATACAAGGTTTGATATGATATACGAGTTTTGATAAATTAGTAGAAGTACTTTTACTTTCAAATTAAACTTAAAATATACAAGTTTTGATAGGACACACAAGTTTATTTGCCATTTTATATAAACTTTGTAAATATATGTAGAGTGGAGATCACTATTATAATTTGGAAACTTTTATTACTGTTTGAATATTTGAGTAAACTATTTTAGTTTAATTAGTTTATTGTACCTTATGATTGGAAATAGTTTTTATAATAATTAAGTTGAAAGTTTTTGAGTTTGTTTGAGACCTTTGTGGATTTTATGATTAATAATTTTTAATAACCATCGACATTGAAATATTTTTGTCCTTTTACTAAAGTTATAAGTTATTCAGAACGTATAACATATTTTGATATTTACTTTTGTGATAAAGAGCAATCAACATTGAAATACTTTCGTCATTTTACAATAGTTATAACCCTCACTCAGAACTTATAAAATATTTTGATAGACGTAAACTATCACAACTTTGAAATAGTTTGCGAATTTGTTTTTCATCTATAACGTTAGTTACTTTAAATATTTTATAGATTTGGATTATAGTAACTTTGAAATAGTTTGCAAATTTGCTTTGTTTTGTTTTCATAAATAGCATTAAATACTTTGAATACTTTTGAATGATTTAATTAAGTTATATTGGAATAACGTTGTATTAAATTGCGAAATTGTTTTGAGTCACGTTAAATACCTTGAGCGTTATTAATAAACTACATTTAACATTTTAAATATTTTTTAATTATTTTAAAGTGTTTATTGAATGACTTTGGACTCCATACAAGATCTTAAGTATTTCGGATAATTTTAGTTTAGAATTTTGGAAGTATTTTTAGTTTTTAACAGTGTTGTTAACTTGATTTAACATATTTAAGCATCTATAAAGTCATTTGATCTGTGACTCAAGAAGTTAAGTTACAATTAGGTAAATCAAACAGAATATATATTTAATCGCTATAGGAAATAAAACATAGTAAACCAATTAAATTTATTAATAAATTTAACTAAGGTAATGAAAACAACTAAGTAGCGGAAGTAAGTTTATTTAACATAGACTAAAACTGAGACTCCACAAAGCATATATTCAAATTCAAATAACATCCAGGTTTAAGTTACGAAAAGACACAACGCAACCCTAGTTTGAATTAAGAAACAGTTTATTATAAGAAAGAATAATAAGTTGTGTCGTAATAACCACCATAAGCTACGACATAACATTTTTGGTGCCGTTTAGACCAGGATTTAGCCACCTAACATACCTGGTGCTAAGAATAAAAGTTCAATAAGAATTTAAAAAGATCATTAAAAAAAGAATTAGTTAACAAGATGGATTTTAGAGTGGATATCCCTGAAGAGAGGCCTGAAATGAATGAACAGTTACAACCACATATGACAGCAACACCAGAGCAACAACAAAGACAAGAACAGGAAAGAGGAATGAATAGTCGCCAGTATTCAAGTAGAGCTGGAACAAGTCAGCATTATACACCAGGACGACAATATACACCACCACCTGAACACATGATGGATAGTCACTACTATTATCGAAGAAGGCTAGTCCCACCACCCTTGAAATATTCACTAGAAGAGGGACATGATTTTGAAAGATTTTTACAGGATTTTGAAACATTTTGCGATAATACCTATCCGGAAGTAGTAAATACATGGAGTCGCGTCCTGGGTAAATATTTAGAAGGAAGTTTACTGGATTCTTTTAATAACATCGATGGCAGAAGAATTCCTTACTATTTGGTTAAAGAAAAACTCAGAAAGATTGTTCATCAAGCTTCTCGAAATAAGGATAAAATAGCAGAAAAATATTGGAGTGCAAAAAGAGAGAAAAACGAAACTATAAAGAATTTTTCTATGAGATTAGATCGACTGACAGAAGCAGCTGGGATAGATACACGACAAGAGTTATTTAATGAAATGAAGAAAATAAAAATATTAGAAGGACTTAGCGGAGAATCAGCTGGGAAAGTAAAATTTGCTGCATTGTCGGAACCAAGAATTAGTATAGATAGGATAATCGAGATAGCCGACAATGTAGAGATGTGCTTTAGTAGTAATCAGCCTGATAAGAAAGAAGAAAGAAAAGACAGTACCACAGAAAGAAAACCTGAGAGAAAAGGTACAAGTAGCAGTAACTGATAAAAAGACAGATAAAAAATGTAATTTTTGTGAAAAAGAAGGGCATCTAGAATCGGAATGCTACAAGAAAAACAAAAGTTGTTTCTGTTGTGGTAAGCCAGGTCATATGATTAAGGATTGTCGTAAAAGAATAGCTCAAGAAAGAAACCGAGAACAAGGCAATAGATCAGAAAGACCCGAAAAACAGGAACAACGACCAACAAGTGCTGCACAAAATGAGCAAAATACAAGAAGAGTACCACCAGAAAGGAGGGAACAAGCTCAAAGATATGAATGCCCTTATTGTGGAGAAAACCATTTGATGAAGAACTGTGAGGAATTTAAGAATGTATTCAGGAAGCAGCCGGAAAACTAAAGAACCCCTTAACCGAGCAGGGTGGAATTAAGGGAGTAGGACAAAGCCTTGCACCTAAAGATACGGATCAAAGATTATACTTGGACATAAATGTAAAAGGAGCCATTATAAGAGCTTTAATAGATACAGGTGCCCAACTCAATGTAATTAGTTATGATGTCGCTCAATTATTAAATGAAGAAATCAAAGATACAAATATTAAATTGATTGGAGTACACGGAGATATAGAAGGAACAGAAGGGGAGATGAAATTATCATTCAAAGTAGGAAAATATCAAATAAAGCATGAAAGTTTCATCATTAGTCGAAAAGTAACACATGAAATGATTCTTGGAATAGATTTTTTGAAAAAATACTTTTTAGAAATTGACTTTGAAAATAATAGATTAATATGTAGGCCTGATAATGGGAAAGAAATTGTTGTATGTAATTTTAGATATAATTCAGCCCCAATAAGTAACATCAAGTTAAAATTAAGAAAGAATGCTCATATAAAGGCTGGATACATACATAAAATAGAACTAATGTGGCCAAATAATTTTAAAGAACCCAAATTATATAGTACTGAAATAACCGGATTGGAAAATTTTAGAAAGAATGGATTGTTTATTTCAAATACTGTAAATAATGGGAAAAGAGCCTATATTAATGTTATAAATTTGGGAGATGAAACTTATAAGATTGATACAAAAGATTTAGTGGTAACAACTATAGAATTAGTAAAAGACGGAAAAACTTTAAAAGAAATACACGAACAACAAGAAGTGGAGAAAGAACAAGAAAATCAGCACTTGAGTTGGGAGGAAAGATTTACATTGAACCAAACCGACCTTAATTCAGAACAAAAAGATATTGTATGTAAAACGTTAGAAAATTTTAAAGATATCATTAGTAAAGACGATAATGACGTGGGTTATACAACTAAAATGAAACACAAAATTAAATTGAATGATTATGAGCCCATTCAGCAAAAAGTAAGGCGGTTTCATCCGAAGGTGCAAGAGCTTATGGACGAAGAATTAAAAACATTAGAACAACAAGGAATTATACAACCATCAAAGAGTCCATGGAGCAGTCCTATTGTCCCTATTATCAAGAAGAATGGCAAAGTAAGGGTATGTATTGATTATAGAGCCCTCAATCAGAGGACAGTTAAGGACAGTTTTCCACTACCCGCTGTGAACGACTGTATTTATAATTTGAAAGACAGTATCTATTTTAGTCTTCTAGACATGACCAAAGGATACTACAACTTACCCATGGATGAAAAATCAAGAGAATATACTGCTTTTACAACATCTTCAAAACATCTGGAGTTCGTACGATTACCTTTTGGCCTCTGTAACTCACCCGTGACTTTCCAACGTCTCGTCAACTTGATGATACAAGATTTCTCAATAACCCAAGTTATGGCCTACTTGGACGATATTTTGATCTTAGGAAGAAATTTTGACGAACATTTGAATAATCTAAGTCAAGTTTTAGAGAAACTGCGTGAGTTTAATTTAAAAATAAAACCGGAAAAATGTAATATCTTCAGAAGAAAAGTAAAATTTTTAGGCCAGGAAGTTAGCGAAGAAGGAATATTACCATTATCCGAAAATATAGAGGCCATACAAAAAGCTCCAGTGCCCAAAACAATAAAGCAAGTTCAGAGTTTCTTGGGTAGTGTAAATTACTATAGAAGACATATTCCAGAGGCTGCTAAACTCATGAAGCCTCTCTCAGTTAACAACAGGAAAGAGTATAAAATGGACTCTAGAGTGTCAAGAAAGCTTTGAAAGATTAAAACAAGCTTTGGTAGAACCACCAATTTTAGCCTTCCCGGACTATGAGAGTAAAAAACCATTGGAACTGTTTGTTGATGCATCTGGGACAGGTGCCGGAGCTTGTTTAAAACAACAGCAAGACGGGGAACTGAAAGTTATAGCCTATGCCTCGATGTGTTTTGGATCCGCCCAGAGAAACTATAGTACTCTAGAGAAAGAATTGGCCGCATTAAGATGGGGAGTGAAAGTGTTTTGCACATTTTTAATGTGTCGAAGGTTTGTCATCTGGTCTGATCACCAACCCGTAACTTACTTGCATAATATGGCTGGAGTAAATGCAAGAATTGCCCTAACCTTAACAGATTTAGCTGAATACGATTTTGAGATCAAATACCTACCCGGGAAATTTAATCACATCAGCGATTTCCTCTCTCGATGCGTTCCAGAAAATAGAGGAAATAGAAATTGAAGAAGATATAGTACCGGTAGGATTTAAAGAAAAAGAAATTAAGGGCAGCGGAAACGCCCTGTTCGTGGCAATAGCCATATTCTTATTTAATGATGAAAAAGCTCACAAGATTCTCCGTGAGCGTGCGGTCAGTGAAGTAAAAAATAATTTAAAAACCTATGGGTTAATGGACAGTAAACAAAATAGACAGAATCTGAACCGGATGAATATCTCAGGTACTATGGTCAGTTCTGAGATTGTGGAAGCTTGTGCACGTATATACGATATCCAGATTAAAATATATCATGCTAAAGACCAATGGGTGTCATATAATGATAAAGCTACGAGAGTATGTTATTTGTTAAGTATACACGGCGTTCATTTTAATTTATTGGAGAAGAATGCACCTGAGGAAAGAGTAACAAATTGTGTTGACGAAATAAATTGGCTTGACTCAGATTTTGAAGAGGTGGAAATTCTAAAGGAAATAGTCTTATTTGAGATTGAAAGCGAGGAAGAGAGTGAAGGAAATACTGAAGAGGACATGATTGATTCAGAGAACTCGAGTTCTCTTAATGCTACTATTGAATCTACGATGGAGCCGGAGCCAGAACCAAATGAAACTGAGGAATTACCCAAGAGAAAATCTGTATTGAAATATTCAAGGAATGAAGAACAACTATCAGAAGAAATTCGAAAGGGACAGATTGAGGATGCGTGTTTACAAGATTTAAAAAAGATTTTACAAGAAAATACTATAGTACAAAATCAAATAAAAGAACTTAAAGAGAAGAGACATTTAAAAAGATATGAGATTTTTGCGAAACATAGTTGAGAGGAATGGGATTTTATACTATCAGGAAAATGAAATAAGTGTTCCACTCATCGGGTACGATGACTTAAAAAACCTGGTCATCGATTATCATAAGAATAATTATCATCCAGGACGAGATAAGATAATGAACAAGATGAAAGAAATAACCTGCAGTCCGCACTTACGAAATATATGTGAACAAATTACCCGTGTATGCATTAAATGTCAGCAGCGTAAACTACTACCAGCTCGACAAAAGCGACCACCAACTTTTAGAATACAAGCGAAGAAGCCTTTTGATGTGGTCGCTATTGATTTAATGGAAATGCCTAGAACAAAATCCGGCCAAAAGTATATTTTCGTCGCTGTTGACATGTATTCCAAGTGGACATCTGCCGTGGCCATTCCAGACAAAGCAGCAACTACGGTATTAACAGCATTTAAAAATATGATTCCAACCTTTTTAAAAGATCCTTTAGAAGTTCAATCAGACAACGGGAAAGAATTCACTAATTATTTGTTCGAAGAATTCTTAAAAACTAAAGAAATAAAACACCGTTGTACCGTAGAAAATATGCTGCAGACCAATGGCCTCGTAGAAAGAGTAAACCAGACCTTACTCAACATGTTTCGAATGATTGATAATTTGGATGAATGGGACACAAGTTTACCCGATATTGTTGCAGTATACAATCATACATATCACCGGGAATTAGGAAAGACTCCAGCTAACATCTTTTTAAGTAATGTTGAAAAGAATCAAGTAAATGACAAGATTTGGGGAAAGACACAACAAGATTATGAACCCTACAAGTTAGATGAATTAGTCCTCAAGAAAAATATTCTTAAGGGTCACAATGTAGAAAATAAACTAGCTAAGAAATTCCATGGTCCATATAAAGTAATTAAAACATATGAGAACGGAGTGATGTACGACCTTCAACATCAGTATAGAAATACTATATTATATAAAATACATCACAAACATTTAAAAAAGTGGTATGAAACTCCTGAAGAATTAAAAAAGGTTAATCAAGAAAATGATTTAGAAGACACAAAGAGTAATACATCCCAACCTGATTTTGAGGGGTTTACACAAGAAAATCAAACCATGTTTAAAATAAACTGGGAAAAGGTATTCCAATATAACATTCATTTACAACATAATGTAGATCTAAATCAAGATTCAAAAGACCAAACGGCAAGTCACGAAGCTGAAAGACGAATACCTCAAAATAATGCCACTTATAATATGGAGCCGTGGATTCAAGAAGAATTAAAACTCAATAGACCCACTCGAGGAATCCCCGTTATATATGCAAGAACTTCAAGAGTATGGAAGGATCTGGTGGAATTAGAAGGAAACAGCACGATATCGAATCTCTCCTTTGATTTTTCTGGGTTCTGATGGTAAAGTATATTAATGTCAATGGTAAGAAATTAAGATGAAATATGTTTCGGTTTGGATAATTGGTAAGAAATTTTACATAATTTTGATTATCTGTCATGTCCTGTTAACTAATAATTTCAGATATAATAAAGTACCAATCTATCAAATTTTGTTTTGATTGTTATGTCCATAACCATTAATTGTATTGCAGCATCTGTTGTGAAAAATTCCAGTATTAAATATTTTGTTAATAATTTATTTTAAAGATTTCTATTCATGTTTTGCAGATTTGTTGGAAATTCTGTTCCAGATTAATATTGTTGTAGAATTAATGAATTATTTGAGTGTCTTAATTTGTTTATTATCTTTCCAGATCATGGTCTGGGGAAAAAAACAAATAGTAGTCGTTGGTGATAGTAGAGTGAAAGAGTTGGAACAAGAATGCCAGGGATGGAAACCCGCTGAAATAGATCGATTTTATAAACCTGGAATGACGACCACTGAGGCTTTGCTTAAAGTTGACAAGATTCTCGAGGAAAATGTCTTAACAGAGCATACACCAATCGACATTATTGTAATTGTGGGGTTGCATTGTGACTTCACGATGCTCCGACCATGGAAAGATACCAATTGTAAAATCATGATGCCAAACCTCAAGATAAATAACCGGATATTGGTAGACCAGATAAAGAACAAACTAGTAGAATGGAAAAAAGACTACCCGTATTGTCAGATAATAATCACCGTTCCATATATTCCTAATTTTGGGCAATACAATAATAATAGATTATATAATAAACTTTCTGCGCATCAAGTCAAGACTATATATAACTATGGTCACACCTTAAAATTCACCAAACTGATGCAGGGCATAATAAGCGATTTTTTCCAATGTTGGACACGCCACTTAAATCCGAAACCTTTGGCTCTTTCTCGATTGGAAAATCATAATATGTTTGTTCAAAATTTACGATCTTTTAGAAAACCAACACAAGCATATCAAGGATCTACCAAAGATGGTCTACATTTTGCCGGTAACACTATGAAACAGTTCTGGAAATTACTCAAGACTCACCATGATCAGTTAAATAAAGTTCCAGGGAAAACATACAATGTAATTGAACAACCATTACTTCCGCCTAGAGTCATCTCATCAGAGAGAAATACTCACCGAAATATTAAAAGGAGATGGAGGGTTGGACCACAAGCCACAAAACAAGATAATAGACATGAATGGGCCAAGAAACAACGAAATAGACAAGATAATCTGATTGTTTCCCAAACACATCAGACATCCGACCTTCGATATAAAATTCAAAATAGACAAAACCAGTTAAATTATCACCATTTTGGTCAAGAATCAAGACCATCCAGAAGAAAGACTGCTGTCATTACAAGGACCAGTTTTAAGCAAGTAAATCATTACCGATAATTTTGGATATTGACCATTGATCCTACCTAACTACATCTTTGAGAGGGGGGTGTGGTAACCGGTGTTTTAAATTGGTGTTGGTTTTTATGATAAATTAATAGTTTTGATGATTAATTAATTAATTAAAGAATAACTTTTAAAATAAGACCGTCCTACAAAATAAGATCAATAATCTTAATTCAGAAGAAAAACTCAGTAAGAAAAAGAACAGAAACATCATAGACAAGTCAAGTCTAGCCTAAGCTTAGAGTTAGGTCTGTAAGTTCAAATAATAAAAGAATCATGAAATTACCCTAAGATCAAGAAAGAAATGTCAAACATACATGGATATAGAATTTCTAGATTGGAAAATTATATAAAAAAGGGTGAAAAAACTACAAATAAAATATAAAATACAAAAGATAAGAAAAATAAATCACTCAAAATGGAGGCAGAGATTTCGAGTAGACAAGAAACATAGTCCGTCACCGAGTTGCCAGAAATAGAAAAAGAATACGAATTTTAGCAACCAGCTAAAAATGAAGCTTTCCGATTGGTCAAGATTAAAAACTAACAACCTATGATGGTTGCCAGAATTCATAATCTGAAAATTTTGAAAGTAAGTAGTCATTACTTTTTAGAGCTCTTACCGCTAAGTTGTGCTATTAAGCGAAAGTGTTTATTTAGGAAAATTTTAGATCGTGCAAATATTTTCGAAATTATTATATTAAGAACTTGGTAAATACAATAATAATTTTATTATTAAAAGTAATTTAGACTTAGAATTTCCACAGAACGTTAGTTCTAATTTTATTATCAAGGTCAGAAAAACTTAGAATTTCCACAGAACGTTAGTTCTAATTTTCGAATTTTATTATCGGGATCAGAACTTAAACTTGGAATTTCCACAGAACGTTAGTTCTAATTTTGAAATTTTATTATTGAGAACAGGACTTAAACTTAGAATTCCCACAGAACGTTAGTTCTAATTTTGGAATTTTACTAACGATATTAAAGTCTAAACTTATAATATACAAGGTTTGATATGATATACGAGTTTTGATAAATTAGTAGAAGTACTTTTACTTTCAAATTAAACTTAAAATATACAAGTTTTGATAGGACACACAAGTTTATTTGCCATTTTATATAAACTTTGTAAATATATGTAGAGTGGAGATCACTATTATAATTTAGAAACTTTTATTACTGTTTGAATATTTGAGTAAACTATTTTAGTTTAATTAGTTTATTGTACCTTATGATTGGAAATAGTTTCTATAATAATTAAGTTGAAAGTTTTTGAGTTTGTTTGAGACCTTTGTGGATTTTATGATTAATAATTTTTAATAACCATCGACATTGAAATATTTTCGTCCTTTTACTAAAGTTATAAACAGTTATTCAGAACGTATAACATATCTTGATATTTACTTTTGTGATAAAGAGCAATCAACATTGAAATACTTTCGTCATTTTACAATAGTTATAACCCTTACTCAGAACTTATAAAATATTTTGATAGACGTAAACTATCACAACTTTGAAATAGTTTGCGAATTTGTTTTTCATCAATAACGTTAGTTACTTTAAATATTTTATAGATTTGGATTATAGTAACTTTGAAATAGTTTGCAAATTTGCTTTGTTTTTTCATAAATAGCATTAAATACTTTGAATACTTTTGAATGATTTAATTAAGTTATATTGGAATAACGTTGTATTAAATTGCGAAATTGTTTTGAGTCACGTTAAATACCTTGAGCGTTATTAATAAACTACATTTAACATTTTAAAATATTTTAATTATTTTAAAGTGTTTATTGAATGACTTTGGACTCCATACAAGATCTTAAGTATTTCGGATAATTTTAGTTTAGAATTTTGGAAGTATTTTTAGTTTTTAACAGTGTTGTTAACTTGATTTAACATATTTAAGCATCTATAAAGTCATTTGATCTGTGACTCAAGAAGTTAAGTTACAATTAGGTAAATCAAACAGAATATATATTTAATCGCTATAGGAAATAAAACATAGTAAACCAATTAAATTTATTAATAAATTTAACTAAGGTAATGAAAACAACTAAGTAGCGGAAGTAAGTTTATTTAACATAGACTAGACTAAAACTGAGACTCCACAAAGCATATATTCGAATTCAAATAACATCCAGGTTTAAGTTACGAAAAGACACAACGCAACCCTAGTTTGAATTAAGAAACAGTTTATTATAAGAAAGAATAATAAGTTGTGTCGTAATAACCACCATAAGCTACGACACCGCCTCCTCTAATAGGTCTGAAGTATCCCATTGCAAAAATGAGTTTACTTCCATTTCTTCATTGGTTAATATTTCTTCATGAGTAGTATCTGTTTCATCAGGACTTTTCATCACCTTGGAGGTTGAATAAATTTCTGTGACCAACGCTGCATGCTTTTGGGCAATGATGACTAATTTGTCTTTAATCTGTTTTAATTTTTCTTGATCGACTATAAATCCTTCAAAAAACGATTCCTCATCTTCCTTGTCTTCCTCTTCCATTTCCAGTGAGGTTACTTCAGTATCTTCATTTAACAGTTCCTTCATGAATATTTCTTCATGAGTAGTATCTGTTTCATCAGGACTTTTCATCACCTTGGAGGTTGAATAAATTTCTGTGACCAACGCTGCATGCTTTTGGGCAATGATGACTAATTTGTCTTTAATCTGTTTTAATTTTTCTTGATCGACTATAAATCCTTCAAAAAACGATTCCTCATCTTCCTTGTCTTCCTCTTCCATTTCCAGTGAGGTTACTTCAGTATCTTCATTTAACGGTTCCTCTGAGGGCTCTTCTACTTCAACAGGTTGTATATCATCCTCTCCTTCAAGAGCATACTTCTGAAATATTGGATTGTTCCTTAAATAGTCTGGAGAAATTTTCCATTTCCTTAGCTGTTTATGATGGACCCGACATTTTCATCCATCCTTCTCCAATTCAGTTACATAGGTAACTCCATTGGATTGAACTTGTATTATTTTATATGGCCCATAATACCTGGGTTGAAATTTATTTAAGGTGAGATCACCTGTCAAATGTACTTTTAACCCTACTAATTGATCTATATTATATGATTCAAATTGATGATATCCTTCTTCCCAACATTCATCTACTCTGGGCAAGGGTAGTCCAGTACTCAGAGCATGGGCTCGTTTCAATATATTTTCACAGGGTGTCATTTGTTTCAGAATGTATTGTATGATTATAAATTAGGATTACCTGAGAAAGATCTTCATCCCAGTAATTTGGTTGTGTAAATGACATTCTCAGATACTTGCTCAGAGTCCGGTTAATTCTTTCCACAGCCCCATTTGAAGCGGATGTGTAAGGTGTGGTTAATACATGCTTAATGCCTTGATTTCTTAGAAACTCTTTGAACTCTGGTCCAATAAATTCCCTTCCATTTTCAATTAGTAAACGTTCGGGAAGTCTAGGTAGAAATGGTAAAATTTGGTGTTTTACCACATCAGTTACTGTGGTACTTTGCTTATTCCTTAAAGGAACTGCTGAAACCCACTTTGTAAAGTGATCCACCATCACCAGGGCATAGTGATTACCCCGTTCTGTTTTTGGGAATTGGATTAAATCCATCGCCACCAACTCAAATGGTCCAGATGTCGCTATGTTCAAAATGAGTGGTGCATAAATGATGTTTGAAATTTTGTACACTTGGCATTTGTAGCACGAAGATGTAATGTCGGCATAAATGGTATCAATCTTAGGATGCCAAATTCTCTGAATCAGTAAAGAATATAATTTTTGTTTCCCTACATGGGCAAAACTCCAGTGTGCTTTGATAGCTATTGTTGTTAGGTAATCATCTGGTACAATTAATGAAAATTCCCCGGTGATCATTTCTTTATATAAGCGATTGTCTCTTAAATAGATGTATTTATGTGATCTGGAGAAAGGCTTCAGCACTCCAACAAATGGTAAATTTTGCAGTATGGTTCGTTTTAGCCTTTAGATAGGATTTTGTTCCTGAATAAGATTTATTTCTTCATTATCAATTTCTAAAGGATCTAATTATGTCCTCTTCGTTAAGCAGTATTTGATTTACTTTCACGGTTCGATTTTCCTCCCCATCAGTCTGTTTACCTTCCTCCTGATGTGCTTTTTCTTCCTCTATGGATTCATCCAAGAGCTCAAACTCCTCATAATCTGATGAGGTGTATGTTATGATTTTGTAGACCTCCAATGCTAGTCCTTCCAGATGAGTTCCCAATAAGGGAACTTTACCCTTGGTTGAACCAGGGTACATAGCCTCGCAATAGGTATCATATATATATATATATATATATATATATATATATATATATATATATATATATATATATATATATATATATATATATATATATATATATATATATATATATTAAAGGGTCCCATTAAGCTGCCAACAATTTAAAGGGTCAGTCCCAACGGATCAATATGTCCCTTTTTAAAATAAAAATAAAGATGTAAACCAGACTCAATAGCGTGGCGAATAAAAGACTCAGAGGATTTTCTTAATATTTACTATATACAAAAATATTAATTACAACAAAGGAATAAATGAATGGTAAATGGTAAATGGTAGCGTGAATATTAAACAAGGCTTCTTCGGAGTTACGTTAAGGTTCTATCGTTCGTTAAGTTACAACAGTGAAGCACATTCCCATGCAACACCTCAAGGAAGAGCAAATTAACATGCACTTCTTATAATCAGAACATATTACCATGTACTTGGTTAGAAAGAATATTTCCACTCAATCTATTAATTATCGAAAGACAACTACAGTCATTCGAGACAACCCATTACCAGGTAAAGAACAAGCTAATTGCCAAGCAAGTTCCAATCCAACTGTTCCTACAACAGCTGTTCTTTCTTATCGAAAGACTATTACAGTCATTCGTTCAACCTATTCCAGGTAGAGGAAACCAGCTTATTCCAAGCAAGTTTTTAGTTTAAACTGTTCCTACAACAGTCCTTCCCTCTCTACGACGTCTGAATTCAAGGTGGGATATACTTCTCTCGTCTTCTGATGTTTGTTCTCCATCAAAAATGATACAAAAGCGTGTCCTCTTCTTCAATAGTCTTCTCAAAAATAATTTATAGACAAAACTTATTAGACTAAATACATTTCTTTTCAAAAGGGCTAACTAAATTATTTCTCAAGATAATTATAAAAACAATATATTATAAATGAAATATTATAAAATATAGGCTTAATAATGACCTTTACTGTATTTTAATAAGTTCTTTATATAAAATCACAACTTTCTTAAGAGTTTCGCCATAAAAAATGATATGATGGAAAAGATATTTAAAAGTAAAACCATTAAATATTCAATAGACAAAAACTTCGTTTTAAGAGATTTACAATTTTACACGCGGAACAAAAACGGCTTAGAGCTGTTTTCATTAATTTATTACAAAGTAATTCGAATATTCATAATAAGGTGTTTTATATATAAATAGAAACCTCTTATAACATAATTTATAATAATAAAAGAAAAATATTAATAAAATAAATAATATATATAAAATATATATAGTAAAAATACAGTTAACCGCTTTTTGACATATTTGTGAAAAAATCTTTCTCTCTCAAATTTAAAGGCGTCCCTTTAGAAACCAAGCTAAATAAATATTTTACAATTAATAAAGAATTTCTATTACTTTTCTTAAACATTTTAAAAATATAAAACTATTACATAACTTTCTAGTTAAATTACAATTATTCCCGTTAGATTAAGGGAGACTAAACTAAACGATAATTTTAAAGTTTCTAGACAGTCGCTAAGCTTCTAATGTTCTTCCTAAAATAATTAGACATTATAATATGCTTTTTATACTCTTAAATGATGCATTATATATATATACTTATATATACCAATATACATTGTAACAAAAACATATTTAACTAATAAAAATTAATATATAAATATTGCCCGACTAGAACCATTTCTTGAAAGGAAACTCTTCCGAATAACGAAAATACGTCTCTGTTTAAAATGTCATTCAAACGTTTTTTTACAGATAATATATAATTATTTAACCTTTTACAATATATATATATATATATATATATATATATATATATATATATATATATATATATATATATATATATATATATATATAATACCGGGGCCCCGGCTAAAAATCAGGGAAAACCGGGGTTGCCGGCCGGGGTTAAAATGGCAAATTATACTTAAATTTAATTTTTTTTTAATTTTCAGCCGATTCTGTTGAAACTTTCAGTGCATATAGATTTTTTACCGGTAAGAAAAGTCCATTTCTAGCATTTTTCCGAGTCTATTACGGTTAAAAGGTTTTTTTTTTTTTTTTTGTGGAAATTTTACCCTTTTTCAATAGAATGGCAGTGCCAAACCACTTTTTAGAATGAGCTGAAAGTTGGACTATTTATTCAAAATTATATGGGCTACAAAAGCCTCTAATAGACTTTTGTTCCCAGAGTTATAGAAAAAATGTTATAAGCCAAAAACTGACCAACTATAGAAAAAAAAATTTTGTGAACTAAAAAAATCCACCTTTTCAGACAAAATCATTTTTAAAAAAATACAACTATAACATTTCCTATTTTTGGTGTTATAGAGGAGGGGTGGGGCTACAAATTCCTCTATGTACTTTATTTGATGAGATTCGTTGGTTTTGAGATATAGCCTTCAAAAAGGTCCATTTTTGGCCAAATTTCAAAAATTCCCAAAGTTTGAGAGGCTATATCTTGCTTCAAGCAAAGGGCATTTAAAAATGCACTAAATAAAAATTGTTGCCCTGTTCCTCTTCTAAACATTATTCACAAATAAAAAAAAATAGTAGGTAGCGTTTTTTTTTTTTAAATAATCCTTTTTTTTTTTTTTTTTTTTTTTTTAAAAATTTTTTTTCAAGTGCTTATAACTTTTTTCTAGACGTGATATCAAAAATCTATTCCCACCAATGCAAGAAATTGGGGCAAAGATATTCAGTTAAATTTTCAGCTCATGTGGACCAGTGGTTTGACCCAGTTATTCATTTTTTTCAACTTTGGGTCCAAATAAGTTTCAAACCGTTATAGAGACTCAAAAAAATGCTCGAAATCAACTCAGAACTTCGTGAAAAAATTCACATACTTTGAAAATTTCAGCTCAATCAGTCAAATAATAAAAAAAAATTTCAAACAAAATATAAAAAAATTAAGATTTTTTTTCTTTTCTTTTTGTTTTTTTTCTGTTTCGGCCCCTGCCAAATTCCAGCCCCGGTCGCATTATATATATATATATATATATATATATATATTATATATATATATATATTATATATTTATATATATTATATATATATATATATATATATATATATATATATATATATATAATAAATTTTTTTTATATTTTTTAAAAAAAATTTGTAACGTCAATGATCTAGCGACCATGTTGTAATAGAAATTTGTAGGCTATGTTGTTAGTTTCAAATTCCTACCCGTAGTTCCAGCCATATTCGCAACACGTAGGTATGTTGTTATTTTCAGCAACCTGGTCTCATACGAAAAAATCCACTACTGTGAACGCTACAATTACCTTCATTTGCTCCCACTAACTCTCTCCAGTCTCTTTTCTGACTCAAATTGCTCCGTGACTCTCAATCTTTCATCTGAATATTTAAGTCGCATACCTTCAACATCAAGAAAGGCTAGTTAGTCATGCCTTTCTACATAGTCTCATTCTTTCTCCTTTCAACTCTCTAATACTAGACAACCGCTCTGCTCAATTTTGCATTTTTTTATTATTTTTAAAAAGTTCACATCTCATAGTCGTTTCTGCATTGGAATGTAACTTTTCTTAGTAGTTTATACCAAGGATCCGCATGTGAGATTAAAAAAGTGATTCAATTACTTTACCGTCTCTGCCACAGTAGGCGATTGTACAGGTAAAGTCGAAAACACACTTTATTCTCAATTTTAATTTAACTGGCAAAACCATCAATTGCTGCGTTTCTGTGCGTGTCAGTCCTTAATTTAGCTCTGATTCTGATTACTTTCTAACTCTGGTATATTTGGAAGTATTTTGACCTTTGCTCCTCATATATATATATATATATATATATATATATATATATATATATATATATATATATATATATATATATATATATATATATATATATATATATATATATATATATATATATATATATATATATATATATATATATATATATATATATATATATATATATATATATATATATATATATATATATATATATATATATATATATATATATATATATATATATATATATATGGGTCATTCCAAGTCACTTCAACAAAACATTTTCCCTGACCCATTTTAATTTTGTATAAAAAGTGTCACACTAACAGATCTTGTTGAGAAAATATGAATGGCGTTTATTGCAGGTCTCTAGCTCATACGGTTCAGAAAATTTGACCTTTGAAACTTTGGTCAAAAAGGTCAATTTTCTTAGAGTAGTCCAAGGTTAAAATACAATATATCGGCTTCTATGGCACTTAGAAGCATCGGGTAAAGACCATTTAAAAGATCTTGAATAGCTGTACAACATTTATTAAGATGATTTTGACCTCTGAGGTCAAATAAAAAATTTGACATTTTGGTGACCTTGACCTTGAAAAAAAAACTTCGATTTTTTTCAAACTTTGTTCAATTATCGTTATATATGTATATTTTATTTTTTTAAATGAATTATTTTTGGTTCTGGCTTGGTTTAGAAAATATAAGCAGTTTAATAAGTACAAATATCACATTTTTCACTTTTTTGCGATTTTTATCTCATTCAATGTATAGTCCCAACATTTCCATTTCTCTCTCTCATATATATATATATATATATATATATATATATATATATATATATATATATATATATATATATATATATATATATATATATATATATATATATATAAAATCCCTTTATCTATAAGGTAACAAGATAGATAAGAAAGGTGTACTAGATAAGATAGGTATAGAGATAATAAATCATTATTTAAAGTTTTTCCTATCTATGGGTTTTATAATACCTTTAACCATAGGAAAAACTTTAACTAATGATTTATAATCTCTATACCTATCAGGTAGAAAATATAGATAAGAGACCTTAATGGTTTATGAGATTATCATATTTTTTTTTTTTTTTATAAAATTTTAATATTTAATATTCACTTTGGGGAAAGAAAATATTTCAGTAGTGTGATAAATTTCACAGTAAAACGTTTTCCACTTTCAAATCTTTGGTTGTTTTAAACCATTACTCTTTTTTTCTTTATTTTGTGTATATAAAGAGGCTATCCTGTGTACTGTGAAATATAGATAATTTTATGTGAACATTATAAGTGTAAGACCAATATATATATATATATATATATATATATATATATATATATATATATATATATATATATATATATATATATATATATATATATATATATATATATATATATATATATATATTATATATATATATATACGGTATATATATATAAGGAACCACCTCGAAATGATAGGCACCCAATTCTATGCAAAAACCCGTCTACCCACACACCCATGTCATAAAACTCTCCTCCAACCTACCAATCAAAGACTAAAACAACCTCCATCGTCCACCGGAGCCTTTTACAAACGGATCCTAAATCACATTCCCCCTCCTCCCCCCAATACCACAACAACCAAACATATACACACTCAACTAACTCATTCATATATGATCAACAGACCTCCAAACAGCATCCTTAACGAACCCCCTCCCGAAATAAACCCCGATTCCAACAACCTCCCAAGACACTTACAAATCTCACTAGCAAGATTGAGATGCGGACACCACCCAAACTTACAACATTACAAACACAATTTCAATTTAAACCAGGCAACATCTTCCACTTGTACCAGATGCAAAAGGGCCCCGGAGACCGTAAATCACTTTCTTTTACACTGTCCCTCCAACTGTCGCCCAAAATCTTCTGGGGCATCACTTCTTTGAAAGATCTCTGGACGAGACCGACTGCGGCGGGAGGCTTCATTAGCGAAGTGTGGCCGCCTCAACAGGGGGTGGTCAGGGGGTGAGAAGGTAAAAAAAAAAAAAAAAAAAGGTATATATATATATATATATATATATATATATATATATATATATATATATATAATATATATATATATATATATATATATATATATATATATATATATTTTTACTATTTTTTTCAGATGGATGCCAGTTTGGCAACCATATTAAAGAGTGGAAGATTTTGTTTTGACCCTTTTAATGTACATAAAAAAAAGATAAAGAAAAATCTTCTAAATGTGACAAAAAATTTGATTGAGAAATATCCTAATTTAAATTTTGAGGTATACCATAAATTATGTAGTAACTGTCGCAAAAAATTAACAAAGGATAAAAGTGAAGAGGGTTCTTCATCATGTCAATCATTGCATTCCTCTCCTGAAGTGGAATCTGCCCAACATGAAGTTGATGATGATGGTGCTGAAATGGAATATGAAGTTAGTGAAATTAATAAACCATTGGTCTCGCTTGAAGAAACGCCAATTAAATTATCTAAACTATCAAGCAAACCCAGTTATGCCAAGAAAAAGCTATGTAAAGTAACAACAGCTTTTAAATGGAAACTTGAACTAGCCACTGGGCAACCAATTACAGACAGTGACACTGATAATACAGAAATAGAAATTTTTCAGCAGTTAAAAGAAAACTTCAATGAGGAATCTACAAGCAGAAGTGAAAAGCTTTCTATTTTAACTATCTTGCCAAAAAGCTGGCCAATAACAAGAATAATGAAAGAGTTTAATTGCTTCCAATTTCATGGCTAGGCAAGCAAAGAATTTGGCAAAAGAGAAAGGAGTGTTCTCAACACCGAATGTAAGATTAGGAAAAAGACTAGACAGTGAACACGTTTCCATTGCAATTGACTTCTATCATTCAGCAGATGTGTCCAGAGAAATGCCAGGAATGAAAGATTGTGTGTCTGTAAAAGGAGTTGATGGAATGAGAGAAAAGAAGCAAAAGTTTCTAATCCTGTGCAACTTAATGGAAGCATATCAGCTTTTCAAAGAGAAGCACCCAGATATCAAAATCGGGTTTTCAAAGTTTGCAGAACTTTGTCCAAAAGAATGTGTATTACCAGGGTCAAGTGGTACTCATGTTGTGTGTCTTTGTACTATACATCAAAATGTTAAGCTCAAGTTAGCAGCTATAGTTAACATATTTAAATGCGAGACACCATGCTTGTTGGATAGCCCAGGAACATCGGCAGAAATTAGTGAGATTGGTACAAATTATATTTGTCATTACAGTCACTGTCTTGCATTTCTCCAATGTAATCCACCACAGGAGCTATGTTTCTTTGGAAAATGTGATAACTGCCATAAAGAAGAAAAATTAGCTCATCTTCAAAATAATGCTTTTGATAGAAAAGGAATTGATGAGATAGAGTTTAACCCTTTCGCTGCGTGGGACTTTTGATTAGGTCATCGAAAATGTATTCAGTATGACGCGTGACCTAATATTAAGCCATGGAAAACCTCTATTCTATGGTAATTGCCGTTATGTTATTTATGATTTTTCTTATTGCTTTGGAGGCTTAATGCATTATTTGAAGCTTTCTGAAGGTATCTAGTAACTTTTCAGATATTTGGGAGGAGTTTTATTTCCTAAAACCAATGAGAATCAGTCTCTTGGCAGCATTCAAGGGAGGCGCACGTAAATTTTTATGCGAGGTAATTTTTACAAGGTCTGCTGTGTTATAAACTATCTTCTTACCCTCCTTCCACTCTATTTTCCATTCCCCCATCGTCAACCCCAACTCATATACGTAAAAAAAATGTTTTTGATTCTACTCTTGACTTAGAAAGAGAGAAAGAGTGCGAGAATATTGTCTTTTCCCAGCATTTACAAGAGGAGTGCTTATTCTACCCTTGTCTTTTTTGATATATATATATATATATATATATATATATATATATATATATATATATATATATATATATATATATATATATAGATAGAGAGAGAGAGAGAGAGAGAGAGAGAGAGAGAGATTGCGCTTTTTCATGTGCTTTCAAACGAATTGGGAAGTCAGCTGTTCAGTACATTCGTTCCCCTCATGATATTCAAGCTTCAAGGACTTATATATATATATATATATATATATATATATATATATATATATATATATATATATATATATATATATATATATATATATGATGAGAGAGAGAGAGAGAGGGAACATTCAGACTTTTCATGGCATTTACGAGAGAGCGTAATATATTTTTTGATGATTTTACTACCACCTTCCACTCTATTCCCATTTCCCTAATCGCCCATATATATATCAAATAGTAATAATAATAAAAAAGTAATAATAATAAATAATGAATTAAAATTTCAAAATGTTACGATTTTGCTTACTCAGCCAAAGTTTTCCTTCCGTCAGCGGCGGAAAATCTGAGTCAGCGAAAAGCCGCAGCGAAAGGGTTAATATCGAATCAACGATATATATTTTTTTTAATTCTAAATATTTTCAGCAGTTTTCTTTTTTTATAAAATAAAATTTAGGCAAAATGTGTGTATTTTTAAGGAGCGTCCAAATTGAATGAAGGGAACATTTTGTCTGACTCAGGAGGAGGAGGCGGGAAGGAGTTCAGATCATACAAGAGAAGAAGTAGAGGTCTTTAGGCAATTATAGGGGAAAAACAATTTTCATAAAATATACTTATTGCGTATTTTACTTTTCAAATTAGATACTTATAAAAAGTAATGAAAGTATCCTATATATTACAGGACAATACTAGTTTTGATGTTAAGGTTAAATCTTTAATTAAATTTTAATTTAATCTGAAATTAGAAATGTTTAAGTTTATATACGAAGATTTTCTACTTTATTCGAAGTTTTATTCCCTCTGTAAAATCACCTCCACTACTAAATCAGGGCCATGATTGGTGTTTACTTTAAAAAAAAAATAATATATATATATATATATATATATATATATATATATATATATATATATATATATATATATATATATATATATATATATATATATATATATATATATATATATATATATATAATAAAATATTTTTTAAAATTTCAATTTTTTTTTTAAAATATCAATTATCGACATATCGATATTTTTTTATGTATCGGCATCCCTAGTTTAAGTTTCAACTTTTAATTACCTTGTACCTCATAAACGTAATAAAATTTGGATGATTAAATAAGAAAGAAACTGAAACATAAGCCCAAAATTGTTTTTTAAGAAAAATGACGAAGAGCAAATTGGTAAGCGCTATTTTCAAAAAACTTGCGCAAATTATTTAGTTAGAGCGCAAATATGAGCTTTTGCGCTCTTAAAAAAGTTGTTGAGCGCAAAATGCAAAAGCGCACATTTTAGAAATTTAGCGTAAACGCAAAAGCGCAAATTTTTTACATAAAGGCAATTTTTTTTTTTTTTTTTTTTTTTTTTTTTTTTTTTTTTTTACACACCACCACCACTCACGGGCAGAGCCCTATTCAAGGAGGGGGTATTAATTGCGCTTTATGTTCAGGTTCCACCCTTCTTTGAGATAAGGTTGAGTCTAAAGCTAAAAGACCAATAAACTCTCCAATACTTTCAAACTCACTTGACCCTCTTTCTCTATGAGGTTACGTTGGCGCACTCTCTCTTTTCTATAGGTACTACAAGACCTGGTGCTCGAGGGAGTTGACATCTCGCATTCCACCACAATTGCGTCGCCCTCGCAGCACAAGAGGTGCCTTGCTTGCTCATGACCTTTGTGAGAGCATTGCAAATTCAAAGCTTGCACGTTGTGGTACCTCCTCCTTTCCAGAAACCTCTGTTTTTCCTGCTGTATTTAAAAAAAAAAAACCCTCTCTAAATCCTCTGTCTGGCCACCTGAGGCCAGACAATTTAATCCTACCACAAAGACAATCCTGCCTTCTGGACGCAACAGGTTAAGTCTGTAACATATTCCCATTATCTGTTTTCCTCAACTTCTTTTGACTTTCAAGCACTGTACATGAGTGCATGTAGAATCTACCTTAGGTTCGGGATTTTTTTTTTAAACTATGCCCCTTCCTTGAAAAGGGCTCTGCCCGTGAGAGATGTTAATATATATATATAATATATATATATATATATATATATATATATATATATATATATATATATATATATATATATATATATATATATATATATATATATATATATATATATATATATATATATATATATAATTACTTCCGTGGAAGGGGACCCTTGGAGTGTGCAGAGCGCATTACTACTAAAGTGATTCTCCCTGGCATGTAGGCGTACATTTCATATTCTTTCCCTTCTAATAAGCCTAACAAAACCTAGTTTAATCTGCTTGTTCTCATGCTATTCGCCACATGGATACTGCCTCCTGGGATTACCGTCGTCTTCAAACTCCAGAAACACATTCAATTAATATTTCATCCCGGAATCGTGCAAAATCTATCCTCCGCAACACCAAAAATTCTTTTCTTCGTTGAAATGCAATAATCATTGTAGTTCTTCATGCCCTATCTGGCATTTTGCAAAATATGTGAACTCTAGTTGCCGTTCTACCTTCTTCTAAAGCAGAACTATTCGCTCAAACTTTTGACTCTAATTCAGCTTAGACGATTCGGGAGCTATTCCTCCTCCTTCAACTCATATATGAATACCATTTCAATTTCTACTTAAGATGTCATTTCTGCTTTCTCAGAGCCTAACACCAAGAAGACGTACGGTCCTGATGGTATCCCTTATGTGGTTTCCAAAACTTGTGTTTCTGACCTTGCACCCTGATTTGATTTGGTAATCAATTTCGTCTGTCTTTTTACTTCAATCTTCTCTTCTTGTTGGAAACGTACGTTCATTCAGCCTGTGTCGAAGGGGGGCTCCTCTCAACCCTCCACCTACCGTCCCACTTCTTTAATCTACGTACTTTCTAAAGTTTTCTCTCCAATCTCTTTCTGCCAGTCGAACTGTTGCGTAACTCACTCTATACTATCGCTAGTACAATAGACACTGCTCTTCTAAACTCTCCCGTTGCATTTCTCCTCCTTTGGAAGTGCTCGTGTAACACGCCTTTCTACACAGTCTTATCCTTTCTCTGTTCAACTGTCTGACCCAAGACTTAACTGCTATGCCTAATCTTATATGGAGTCTACTGGTTAAGTCTGGAACATATTCCCATTATCTGTTTTCTTCAACTTCTTTTGACTTGCACACTTTCAAGCACTGTATATGCGTGCATGTAGGCATTTAACGAGGAGACATTTTATATATATATATATATATATATATATATATATATATATATATATATATATATATATATATATATATATATATATATATATATATATATATATATATATATATGGAGCCAAGATAGAGAGAAGTTGAGAGGTGATAAGAAGTTTTCCTGAAAAGCTAAACGAGGAGGGATTGAGCGTGAATATGGAAAAGTCAGAACTGCTAATAGTTAGAAGGGAGGAGGAGGGAGAGAATCTTGTGCTGAAGGTGCATGGTGAGGATGGTAGAGAGGTGTGAGTATTTGGAGGGGGGGGGAGGGGATATTCACAAGGGAATGAGGTAATACGCTCGAAATCGCTAACAGGATGGAAAAGTATGGAAGAGTGGTGAGAGCGCTGCACCCAATCTTGGCTTACAAACGAATGGATATAGGAGTAAAGAAAGAAATTTTTGAAAGTACTCTGACTCCAATTTTGTTATATGAGGCAGAGACTTGGAGTACTGCAACAAGAGAACAAAGCAGAATTCAAGCAGCAAAGATGATGGTGCTGAGGTTGATGGTGAGAAGGACCAGGAAGGAGAAAATAAGAAGCCAAAGAATTAGAGAAAATATTGAGGTTGAACCAATTATTCAAAGGATACATGTAGCAAGACTGAAATGGTTGGGACACTTGTGGAGGATCCGAAGGGGAGAGCTGCTAGAGGGAGGTGAGAGTGGACGCCAAGAGGAAGAAGACCGAGAAGGAGTTCAAGGAAGAGATGGACGGAATCAGTTGGGGATTCAAAGAGGCGACATCAGATGCCTACGATCTAACAGTTGGTGGAAGATGGAATTATTTACGACAGATCTAGATGGAGACGAGTGCTGGCCCTGATGACAGGCTCCTAGAGCCTTACTGGAATCAATATATATATATATATATATATATATATATATATATATATATATATATATATATATATATATATATATATATATATATATATATATATTATATATATTAGGGATGGAGTGAAGTATCGGTATCGGCAAGTATCGGCATATTTTCCGATACCGGTATCGGTATAGGCTAAAAAATGACCGATACCATACCGATTACGATACCAGATTTTTTTCATCCCTTTGGCTTAATTAAATGGTGTAATTTTTAATTAATATTATGTAATATTTTGAAACGTCATTTCGCGATAATTTTCTTTCCAGAACATTGATATGTTCCTTGCCATTTACTTCTTACCATTTGGTTTGTTTTCATAAATATTTTATTTTATTTTAATCCTTGATTAATCCGTTAGTAACATATTAAGATGGTAACCAAGGTACATGATATATAATATATATATATATATATATATATATATATATATATATATATATATATATATATATATATATATATATATATATATATATATATATATATATATATGCGTATGTGTGTGTGTGTGTGTGTGTGTGTGTGTGTGTAGGGGAGAACATAGCGCCGTCCAAAGCAATGCAAGTACCCTTTATTGGGCATAATCCGGGGAGTGACAGAATGGTCTAGACCAGCGGTTCTCAACTTGGGGTACGCCTGCTATCGATTGGGGGTACACAAAAAAATATATGGATTAATTAAAAAAGAATGTAAAAGGAAAAAATTAATAGAATATAGATTATAGAATATCAAATTACGAAATTAAATTATTGTTCTATATATATATATATATATATATATATATATATATATATATATATATATATATATATATATATATATATATAATATATATATATATATATAAATTGGATTTGTGTGTGTACGAAGGGGTACGGAACATTATGAAGGGGTACGGAAGGAAAAAAAGGTTGGGAACCGCTGCTCTAGACCATTCCGTTTCACTCCCTAGCCCTTTGGTTCGTTTCTTTTCGCGTTTCACCTTCTCAGAGGGTCTCTAGTGTACCCTCGCCTCATATTATTGGAGTGTCTATGCTCCCACTTCTCCTTCCCCCTACTCCCTTCTCATGTTCCAAATTTACAAGCTCTTGCTCGTCCATTACCTTTATAAAAAAAAAAAAAAAAAAAAAAAGTGAAATTCAAAGCAGCCTCAGAGATGCTTCTAGGAGCTTCATCCAAAGAATGCCCCTCATCCACTCCTCACCCCATTATCACCTGAGAGTTGGTGGCCTCCGATGATGGGGATGGTGCCGCCAGGACCTTAAGTTCGGCTTGCCCCGGCGCATGTTGTGATTTTTTAATTAATTTCTGTAACATTCCAGATCTGATAGTATTCCTCTTGCGGTTCTTAAAACTTGTGCTTCTGAGCTTGCACCCTGCCTTGGTAAACTATTTAGTCTTTGTCTCTTCACTTCGACCTTCCCTTCTTGATGGAAACGCTCGCTCATTTAGCCTGTGCCGAAGAAAGGGGACCCCTCTCAACCCTCTAACTAACGTGCTATTTCTTTAACCTGCGTTCTCTTTAAAGTTTTCGATTCTATCCTTAGCAGGAAGATTTGGAAGCACCTTAATTCTTCTAACCTAATCTCTGATCGCCAGTATGGCTTTCGTAAATAGCGTTCTACTAGTGATCTTCTTCCCGTACTTTCTGACTCTTGGCCCTCCGCTCTTCTGGGTTTCAGTGAGTCTTTTGCTGTGGTTCTAGACATATCGAAAGCCCTCGATAGAAACTGACACAAAGCTTTCATTTCCAAACTTCCCTCTTGGAATCTATCCTTCTCTCTAATTTTCTTTCCGGCAGTAATATATTAGCTGTTGTAGACGGCCACAGTTCTCCCTATAAATCTATAAATATTGGCGCTCCTTAAGGATCTGTCCAATCCCCAACTCTTTTCTAATTTTCATCAATGACCTTTTCTCTATTACTTCGTCTCCTATACACTCCTATGCCGATAACTCCACCCTTCATTACTCTTTTCACAATGAAAGACGCCCCTCCCAACAGCAGTTTATAGATTCAAGAAGTATAGATTGGAGTAACTGACCTCTGATCTTTCTCGTATTTCAAATTGGAGAATAGAAAACATGGTCGTTTTCAATGCCTCAAAAACTCAATTCCTCAATCTTTCTACTCGACACAATCTTCCACACAATTAAGACATCTTCTTCGAAAACACTCAACTCAAACCTTCATTTGTCCTCAATATTCTCTATATTTCTTTTTCTCGTGAACTTTCTTGGAAAGAAAGCTTTTAAGAGGTTGGGAGTTCTGAGGCGACTTCGTGGTTGCTTGCTCTTTATAAGGGTGTTCTTCGACCCTTTATGGAGTACGCCTCACACATCTGGAGTGGTTCCACACATACAGCTCTTCTCGAAAAGGTGGAGTCTAGGGCTTTTCGTCTTATCACCTTTCCTGCTCTTACCAACTCTCTCCAATCTCTTTCTTCCCGTCGAATTGTTGCGTCACTCTCTTAATAGTATCGCTATTACAACGGACACCGCTCTTCTGAACTCTCACATCGCATACCTCCTCCATTGAGAAGGGCTCATACGACACGACTTTCTATACAGTCTCATCTTTTCTCTGTCAAACTTTCCGACATCAGACTTAATAGCTATGCTCAATCTTACACGTACTCTACTAGTAAAGTCTGAAACACACTCCCTTTATCTGTTTTCCCAACTTCCATTGAATTGAACACTTATAAACGCCGTGTCTCGGGTCATGTCAGCCATTAGCGAACAGATTTCCGACAGTTCCCCAACTCTGGTGGATATTGGCAGGAATCCGGCCTTTGTTCACCAGAGGAGATAATATATATATATATATATATATATATATATATATATATATATATATATATATATATATATATATATATATATATATATATATATATAATATATATATATATATATATATATGTGAAATTCCTCATGGCTTTTGTTCTATCTCCTACTTTATTCTCACTTTTCATCAATATATATATATATATATATATATATATATATATATATATATATATATATATATATATATATATATATATATATATATATATATATATATATATATATATATATATATATATATATTCTTAACAGTTAAAAATAAGTATCGGTATCGGTATCGGCTAATTTTTAGGTATCGGTATCGGCGAAATTGAAAGTCTTGGTATCGGTAAAATTTTTGGTATCGCTCCATCCCTAATATATATATATATTATTATATATATATATATATATATATATATATATATATATATATATATATATATATATATATATATATATATATATATATATATATATATATATAGATATATATAATATATACACTGTATATATCTTTTTCTTAAAGTTCAAAATTGGTATCGGTAGCGGTGTATTTTTAGGTATAGGTATCGGTCATGTTGAAAGTCTTGGTATCAGTATCGATAAAAATTTTGGTATTGCTTCATCCCTTATATATATATATATATATATATATATATATATATATATATATATATATATATATATATATATATATATATATATATATATATATATATATATATATATATATAGAAAGGACGAAGCGCCGTCCAAATGTAACCCCCATTAGGCGAAACCCGCGTGGTGATAGGATGGGCTAGACTATTCCGTTTCACTCCGTTGCCTTTTCGTTCGTTCGTTTTCGCGTTTCACCTTCCCAGAGTGTCTCCAGTGTACTCATGATCCATGTAGGAGTACTTATGCTCCCATTACCTTCCCCCTCCTTCACATGTACCCCACAAATCTACAAGCACTTACTAGTACATTACAATTTTAAAACAACTGAAATAGAAACAATAAAGCTGCTTCGGAGAAGCACAGAAGGGAGCCTTCCAAAAACAATTCCTAATCTACAACTTCCCCATCAACCCTTTGGAGTTAGTTACATCTGGTGATGGGGTTTGTACCGCCAAGACCTTACTGCCGGCTCGCCCTGGTGCACGGTATTTTTTTCATTTATTTAGGCAACATTTGTGGTCTCTTTTTCTAATTTCCACTTTATCATACACCACCTCTCTTCTTCTAAACCTTGTTCTTAAATGAAACTCATACGCTTGATTGCTTTGTCAACAAACCCTACTCTGTTTCATCTTACAGTCTCTATCTTCAATTTTCAACCAAAGGTGGATGCTACGCATATGTGAACAACGATGTTTTCCGTTCTAGTGTATCTAATCTGGAGCATTCTCAATTATCTACTCTATTAAGTCCTCTTACAACTCTATAACTAAATTCATTTGTTCTGTCTGCTACTATCCTAACTCTAAGGACTATGAAAAATTCTCTGACTATCTTAACTCCAAAACAGAACACATTCTTTCTTCTCTCTGAAATCATCATTTCTGGTGATTTCAACTTCCATCACCGCCAATGATTTCCATCTAATTCTCATGACACAGCAGGTGAACTTGCATACATTGTGCAGTTGGTGAAACTCCCTACCCGTATCCCCGACCGTCTTGATGAATCCAGCATACTTGATCTTTTCTCAACTTCTTATCCATCTTCATCAGATTACCTTCTTATCTTTGAATCTTGTTCTGTCTCTTCAAGTCTTCCACAAGAACGGGTCCAGCCTTCGACGAGGAGACGTTTGTCGCATTTAGGTGTAACTCGCTGGTCTGATTAGCAGTTATACCTCTCTAATTTACCATTGAATGAATACTATTTCCGTGGGAGTGGTCCTTCGGAATGTGAAGAACACATAACCGAGGTGATTCTCTCTGGTATGAAGGCATACATTCATATTCTTTCCCTTCTACTAAACCTAACAAACCTTTGTCTAACTCTGCATGTCCTCGTGCTATTAGTCGTAGGAATGCTGCCTTTAAGGATCACCATCGTCTTCAAACTTCAGAAACTACTGCCATTTTGCAGTTTAACACCTTTAACCCATTTATACCTGAAACTGTAATTTCTTTTAAAGACTTCATTTCAGCTCCCTTTGAGCTTAACACTAAGAAGGCGTATGGTCCTGATGGCATCCCTCCTGTGGTTCTCAAAACTTATGCTCCTGAGGTTGCACCCTACATTAGTAAACTATTTCGTCTCTGTTTTTCTACTTCAACCTTCCTTTTTTCTTAAATCGTGTACTCATTCAGTCTCTTGGTCCTCTGTTCTGCATTTCGGTGCATATTTTGCTGTCACGCTAGACATATCGAAAGCATTTGAAAGAGTCTGGCAAACAGCTTTGATTTTAAAACTTCCTTATTTCGTAATCTATTGTCTTAATTTCCTTTCCCGCCGTTTTACTGCATCTGTTGTAGATGGCCACCGATCATCCTTTAAAATCATTAATAGTGGTGTTACTCAGTGATCTGCCCTATCTCAAACACTTTTCTACTTTCATTAATGATTTTCTCTTCTTCCCCTATCCACTCCTATCCGATGACTAGCTTTCATTATTTCTTTCAGTTTGAATTTAATTGATGCAATAGGGTAGTTTTGGAGCAACTAACCTCTGATTTTTTTCTCATTTCAAACTGGGGTAGAAAAAACAGTCATTTTCAATGCCTCAAAAACTAAATTCCTCCACCTTTCTACTCGACAATACCCTTAACACAACTATGACATCTTCTTCGAAAACACACATCTCAAACCTTTGCCTGTCCTTAATTTTCAATTTCTATACTTCATTCAGGAAAAGTACATTTACAATTTTACAATATTACAGTAAGTCCTCCTATACTGCTAAATACAGTATTAATAATGTTAGCTATCCGGTTCTCTGAAAAGGGGCTTCTAAGGGGATACATATTGTTTTCCACTGAGCCCCAAAGGTTAGTCAATAAATAGTTCTTCTATTTTTTTTTACTAACAATTAAAATATAAATATGATGCATATAATATAACAAACAATAATAATACTAATATCAATACATAAAATAGTAAGGATAGCAATAATAATAATGATTATAACAAAACTAATATTAGCAAAAAAATGTCAAATCAATGATAAGAATTTTCAGAAATATTGGTAATCTTTGATATTAATCTTCATTAATTTTTTCAGTTACAAAATTCTTATAAACAAATCATCGTATACTTAATATGTATTGATGCAAAACTTAAAAGGGCTTCTGGGGGCGAATTCGTGGTCTGAGCCCAAAATACATTGTAATTTTTTTTCCGCCACCTCAGGTGTTTGCTCTTTATAGATGTTAAATATTGATTTTAATTTTAAGAGTTGTAAGACAATGCGTTTTAGTAGAATATAAAATTACAATAATTCTTTTCTACTATGTAAAACAATGTTTTTGGTTTGAGTGTTACGATGTGAAACTTCAAGTAATCTTGGAAATTCACACTGCTAGTCATCACGTTGGAATGCTGGGCAGAGAAAACGCTGCATACTATTTTTTTTATGAGAAATATTTCCAAAACGCTACTAGAGGGCTTAATTGAACTTGCACAAAAGGTGGAAAAACTAAGAATTTAAAAAGAAAACGCACCTCGTGCATACTGTATGTTGCACTTGCAATAAATAATAGAACAATTAGTATTTAATATACACAAAATCTGTAACTACTGTAAAATTAAATTTGGTGAGTTAACTCATTTGATTATTTATAATATTTTTGGTTGACATAATTACTTACTGGAACTGGTGGTACGTGGCTCCGTTGAGTCATATGAGTGAAATCTTGCTGGCTTGTAATAGGGGCTGTTCCTTGTCCATGACTCATTCTCGCTCTCTTCGCAGAAGGACCACCATGATCACCTCCTCCACCTCCACCTCCTCCCTGGAAAATATATATAATATATATATATATATATATATATATATATATATATATATATATATATATATATATATATATATATATATATATATATATATATATATATATATATATATATATATATATATATATATATAATATGTAAGAGGTTTGAATGATGATTTGAAAAAAGTGGAAATTGGGGAGATATGTAAGGAAAAAAAGTTGGATTTATTAGGGTTGACTGAAACTAAACTAAAAGGGAAAGGAGAGATTGATTTTGGGGACTTTAAAGGGGTGTTTTCAGGAGTTAGTGAGAGAGTGAGAGCTAGGGAAGGGGTGGCGATAGTGTTGAGTCAAAGATGGTGGGAATGTATGAGAGAGTGTGTAAGAATTTCATCAAGAATTGTATGGGTGAGGCTAAGGTTTAATAGAGAGGAATGGGTGTTTGTTTGTGCTTATGCGCCAGTGAATGGAGCGAGGGAAGAAGAAAGAAGTGTGTTTTGGGAGAACTTAAATGATTGCTTAGGGGGTTTTGGGGCAGGTGTAAATGTATGTTTAGTAGGTGATTTAAATGCAAGAGTTGGTACAGACATGGAAGGCGGGGTGGTGGGTCCTTTCGGGGTGGGTGATAGAAATTTGAATGGAGAGAGTTTAATAGAAATTTGTATGGCTAATAGATTTATAATAGGGAATACATGGTTTATTAAAAAGTTGAATCATAAGTTGACCTGGGTTAGTGGGGTAAATGGTGAAAGGGGTTTGATAGACTATATATGTATTAGGAAGAAGATAAGGGATAGATTATTAGACGTGAATGTTTTTAGGGGATCCGCCAGAGGAATTTCGGATCATTTTCTGGTGTTAGCCAAAATTAGAGTGAAAGGGGGATGGAGAAAGATTGGATGTTCGGGGAGGGGAGTAGAGATTGTGAGAGTGGAAAGACTGGAGGAAAGGGAAGTAGGGGAACATTTTAAAAGAGAGCTAAATATAGGTTGGGAAGAGGTAAGAGGAGGAGTCTTAGGGGGTGTGGAAGAAGAGTGGGGGAGGTTTAAGGCGGTATTGGTAGAAAGTGCAAGGAATGCATGTGGGGTGAGGAGGGTGGGAGGAAAGTGTAAAAGAAAGGGAAGTGAATGGTGGTGCGAGGAGGTGAATATAGTAGTAAAGGAAAAAAAGGAGGCGTTTGAAAAATATTTGAGCACAAAAAGTTTAGAGGATTGGGAATCATATAAGGTAAAGAAGAGGTTAGCCAAACGGGAGGTAAGGAGGGCGAAAGAAAGAGCAGATGAGAAATGGGGTAATAAGATAGTTGAGAGTTTTAGAGAAAGGAGTAAGATGTTTTGGAAGGAGGTGAATAAGGTTAGGAATAAGAGGGAGGTATTGAGTGATGGAGTAAAAGGGTTAGATGGAGAAATAAGACAGGTGGAAAGTGAAGTTAGAGCTAGATGGGTAGAGTATTTTGGTAAGCTCTTGAATGTGAATGAGGTAAGGAGGGAAGTAGAGGTGCTGGAGAGAGAAAGGGGTAGATTGACCCAAGAGGTTGTTGGTGGAATTTCGTTAGAAGAAATAGGTAAAGCTCTGAGGAAAGTAAAGAGGAGTAAGGCGACAGGTTTGGATGGGATAAGTGGTGAGATGTTAGTGGAAGGGGGGGTAAGTGTAGTAAATTGGTTAATGAGGTTATTTAATTTATGTTGGGTAATGGGGAAGGTGCCTCAAGATTGGCAAGATGCCTGTATAGTTCCTTTATTTAAGGGAAAGGGGGATAAATTTGAATGTGGGAGCTATAGGGGTATAAGTTTGCTTAGTATAGTGGGTAAAGTGTATGGTAGAATATTATTGAATAAGATTGGGATTAATGAAATGATTTGTGAAGAACAAGGAGGTTTTAGAGAAGGAAGAGGGTGTATGGATCAGGTTTTTACTTTAAGAATGATTGAAGAAAAAAAGAGAGAAAAAGGGAAGGATGTGTATATGTGTTTTATGGACTTAGAGAAAGCATATGATAGGGTGGATAGGAATAAACTGTGGGAGGTTTTGAGGGAGTATGAAATTGAGGAGAAAGTAATTGAGGGCATTAGATCACTTTATAGGAATAGTAGAGCGTGTGTCAGAATAAATAGAATGGAAACGGATTTTTTTGAGGTGAATAATGGTTTGAGACAGGGTTGTGTTATGTCTCCGGGTTTGTTTAATTTATTTATAGATAAAGTGGTGAGGTTGATGGAAAGAGAAGGTAAAGGGGTGAGAATGAATGATCATCAAGATATATGGAATGTGAATGTGTTATTATATGCGGATGATGTTGTACTTTTGTCTGAGTCACAAAGGGGTTTGAAAGTTTTGGTGGATGAGTTTGTAAAATGTTGTGATGAGTTAGGTTTACGAGTGAACGCAGGAAAGAGTAAAGTGTTATGGATGAAAAATGGGGAGAGTGTAGATAGGGTTGTAGGTGGAGGGAGATGAATTGCTAATTAAGGTGGGGAGGGAGAGATTGGAATGGGTTAATTCTTTTAAATATCTGGGTGTGAATTTTGAGGGGGGTGATGTTTGTGAGGGTGACGAAGTTGGATATAGAATAAGAGAGGGGGAGAAAGTTTTGGGAGGCTTGAGGGATATTTGGAAGAGAGGAAGGTTGACAAGAGAAGTGAAGAAGAAAATGTTTGAGGGATGTTGTGTTCCGGTTGTTATGTATGGAAGCGAGGTGTGGAGGTTAAATGCGAGAAAAAGAAAAAAGGTAGAAGTTTTCGAAATGAAAGGTCTGAGAGCGATATGTGGTGTAAGTAGAAGAGATAGAGTTAGGAATGTGAGAATAAAGGAGCAATGTGCTTGGGGAAGGAGTATGGTTGAGAGAGCTGAGCAGAACATGCTGAGTGGTTTGGGCATGTTTGTAGGATGAATGATGAGAGATTAGCTAAAAAGGTGTTTATATCGGAAGTTGAAGGTGTAAGAGGGAGGTGGAGACCTAGGGGAGGTTGGGTAAGTGGGGTCAAGGACTTATTGAGGGATAGGGGGTTGGGATGGGAGGAGGGTTTGCGGTTGACGGAGGACAGGAATGAATGGAAAAGAATGGTGAGGGGATGAATGCTGTTAAGTTGTGACTTCTGGTAGTCAACACCCCACGTTTGTGGGAAAAGTTGTGTGTATAAAAAAAAAAAAAAAAAAAAAAATATATAATATATATATATATATATATATATATATATATATATATATTATATATATATATATATATATATATATATATATATATATATATATATATGATTCAGCTGCCGTCGTGAGTGGATGTGCTTGGAAGCAGATGGGAAGAAGAAAAGTTAGAAACATCACAAGGAAGGCAGAAGAGAAGAGAAGAGAAGAGGAGAAGAGAATAGAAGAGAAGCGGAGAAAGGAAGAGAGGAGAAGAGAAGGGAAGGGAAGAGATGAGAAGAGAAGAGAAGTGAAGAGAAGGCTATTGGATATGAAGCTTCAAGATCTTCTCCCTGAAGTTGCAGTTTGTTTGACGAATTATTATTGAAGAATGATATTGACCAAAGGTAAAAGAAAAAATTAATATTTCGTTTTATTTCAGTATTTTTTAATAGTAAATTAAAAGAATATATATATATATATATATATATATATATATATATATATATATATATATATATATATATATATATATATATATATATATATATATATAAATATATTATGTGAAGCAACACATATTTCGATGCAAAGGACTTTCGGCAATTAATGGAAAATTAAATATTAAAAGAAAAATAGAATTAAGTTAGAAGTAACCTCTGGTCAATAATGAATGATTATTTCGTCGCAGTCGAGTCAAATGAAGATTAGTTCTTTGCAAGGTTCTAAGGACTGGGAACCCTTTCAACCAGGTTTTATTCCCACGTACGATTGCAGGAATTTCAAATTTCAGCAATTGACTCCACCCTGCATCATGCGGGATATGGTGTATTGCATAATATATATATATATATATATATATATATATATATATATATATATATATATATATATATATATATATATATATATATATATATATATATATATATATATATATATATATATATATATAATATTAGGGATAGTCAAGTATCGGTATCGGCTAATATCGGTGAATTATAATATCGGGTATCGATTTATAAAATTTTAATAGGTATCGATAATAAAAAGAAAGATACCATACCGATACGATACCAAATATATATATGAAAAAAAAAAAAAAACATTTATAATTTCTGTGGACGACAACTGCTAATTGATTGAAGTAGTTTATGTCACATTTTAAATACATTATTATTATTATTATTATTTAAGTAGTATAAGACTCGTGTTTCCCGCAACTTCGAGTATATATATATATATATATATATATATATATATATATATATATATATATATATATATATATATATATATATATATATATATATATATATATATATATATATATATATATATATATATATATATCTCCTCCGGTGGGCAAAGGCCAGAGGCCTACCAAATTCCACCGGAGTTGGGAAAGATCTATATCATGGTCGATGGAGGCCGAGGTGTCTAGATACACGGCGTTTGAAAGTATGTAAGTCAAAGGAAGTTGGGAAAACAGATGAAGGGAGTGTGTTCCAGACTTTACCAGTAGAGTATATGTAAGATTGAGCATAAGCGGTTAAGTCTGGGGTCGGAGAGTTGGACAGAGAAAGGATGAGACTGTGTAGAAAGGCGTGTCGCACGAGCTCTTCTCAATGGAGGAGGTATGTGACGAGAGAGTTCAGAAGAGCAGTGTCTGTTGTAATAGCGATAGTAAAGAGAGAGTGACGCAACAATTCGACGGGCAGAAAGAGATTGAAGAGAGTTAGTAAGAGCAGGAGAGTTGATTAGACGAAATGCCCTAGACTCCACCTTCTCTAGGAGAGCTGTGTGTGTGGAACCACCCCAGATGTGCGAAGCGTACTCCATACAGGGGAGAATAACACCCCTATACAGAGCAAGCAGCTGGGATGGCGTGAAGTAATTCTGAAGGCGCCTCAGAACACCCAACCTCTTAGAAGCTTGTTTAGAAAGAGAAGTAATATGATCTTTCCAAGAAAGATCACGAGAAAAAGAAACACCAAGAATATTAAGAACAGATGAAGGCTTGTGTTGTGTGTTTTCGAAGAAGATATCATAGTTGTGTGGAAGATTGTGTCGAGTGGAGAGATGAAGGAATTGAGTTTTTGAGGCATTGAAAACAACCATGTTTTCTCTGCCCCAATTTGAAATAAGTGAAAGATCAGAGGTTAGTTGCTCCAAGGCTACCCTTCTCGAGTCTATCAACTGCTGTTGGGTGGGACGTTTTTCAAAATGGAAGGAATAATGAAGGGTGGAGTCATCAGCATAGAAGTGGATAGGAGATGAGGTAATAGAGAGAAGGTCATTAATGAAAAGTAGAAAAAGTGTTGGGGATAGGACAGAACCCTGAGGAACACCACTATTAATAGATTTAAAGGAAGAACGGTGGCCGTCTACAACAGCTGCTATAGAACGACCGGAAAGGAAATTAGTGAGAAGATCACAGAGAGAAGGATAGATACCGAAAGAGGGAAGTTTAGAAATCAAAGCTTTGTGCCAGACTCTATCGAAGGCTTTCGATATGTCCAGCGCAACAGCAAAAGATTCACCGAAATGCTGAAGAGCGGAGGACCAAGAGTCAGAGAGAAGGGAAAGAAGATCACCAGTAGAAACGAAAGCCATACTGGCGTTCTGAGATAAGATTAGAAGAATTGAGATGTTTCCAAATTTTCCTGTTAAGGATAGATTCAAAAACTTTAGAGAGAACGGAGGTCAAAGAAATAGGACGGTAGTTGGAGGGTTGAGAGGGATCCCCCTTCTTCGGCACAGGCTGAATGAGCGCACGTTTTCCAGCAAGAAGGGAAAGGTTGAAGTAGAGAGGCAAAGACGAAATAGTTTACCGAAGGCACGGGTGCAAGCTCGGAAGCACAAGTTTTGAGAACCACAGGAGGAATACCATCAGGACCGTACGCCTTCTTAGTATTAAGCTCAGAGAGAGCAGAAATTACATCTTTAGAAGAAATTATAATTTTAGGCATAATTGAGATAGAGGGGAGTTGAAGGAGGAGGAATAGCTCCGGAGTTGAATTAGAGGCAAAAGTTTGAGCAAAGAGTTCAGCTTTAGAAGAAAGTAAAACAGCAGTTGTGGCCGTCCGAACATATTAAAGGAGGGAAAGAGGAAGAAGCAAAGTTAGAGTTGACATTTTTTGCAAAATGCCAGAAAGACGTGAAGAAGAGGAACCAGAAAGATTATTGCATTTTCTACGGAGAAAAGAGTTTTAGTGTTACGAAGGATAGATTTTGCACGATTCCGGGATGAAATATAAGTAGCGTGAGTTTCTGGAGTTTGAAGACGACGGTAATCCCTGAAGGCAACATCCCTGCGGCGGATAGCGCGAGAACAAGCAGAGTTAAACCAAGGTTTGTTAGGTTTAGTAGAAGGGAAAGAATATGGAATGTACGCCTCCATGCCAGAGAGAATCACCTCGGTAATGCGTTCTGCACACTCCGAGGACCCCTCCCACGGAAGCAATAATCATTCCACGGGAAATCAAAAAAGTACGATCGCTTTCGACCAGCTTGCGGCACCGAAATGCCACAAACGTTTCCTTTCAATAGAAGGGGGTCTTTCCTGCGGAAGACTTGAAGAGATAGAAGAGGATACAGAGATAAGAAGGTGATCGGAGGAACCCAGAGGAGGAAAGAGTTTAACAGTATAAGGAGAAGGATTAGAAGTTAGGAAAAGGTCTAGAATGTTGGGTTCATCTCCAGGACGATCAGGGATACGAGTAGGGAGCTGCACCAACTGCGAAATAGCGTTTTGGATAGCGAAATGTAAGGCACGTTCACCAGCTGTATCATGAGAACTAGATGAAAGCCATTGGCGGTGGTGAACATTGAAATCACCTAATATGATGATTTCAGAGAAAGGAGAAGAAGAGAGAATGTGCTCTATTTTGGAGTTTAAATAGTCGAAGAATTTAGGATAGTCAGTAGAATTAGGAGATAAATAAACTGAACAAATGAATTTAGTTGTAGAATGGCAAGAGAGCCTAAGCCATAAGGTGGAAATTCGGAAGACTCCAAATTAGAGACACGAGAACAAACGACATCGTTGCGCACGTATGCACAACAACCGCCTTTGGCTGAAAATTGAGGATAGAGACAGTAGGAGGAAACAGAATAGGGTTTGCTATCAGAACGCTCAAACATCTGAGTTTTGGTCAAGAATAAGAGATGAGGTCAAGAAGAGAGGCGAGTTTCAACAAAGTGGAAATTAGAGTGCAGACCGCGAATGTTGCAGAAATTAATGAAAAAAATAGACTGTGTATCAGGACAAGCCGGCAGCTGTGTCTTGGTGGCACCAACCACCTCATCGGAGGCCACCAGCTCCCAAATGGTGATGCGGGAAGGGGTGGATGAGGGGCTATGTTTGGAAGCCGCCCCCCTTGGCTTATCCGAGGCAACTTCTTTTGAGGCCATCATTTAGTTTTTAAAATTTTTTTTTTAAAGGGTGTCTGTATTAATATTGTGTGTGTGTGCGAAGGAGAGTTAACTACCGATTATATATATATATATATATA
>SEYY01000380.1:89371-101871 GCA_009176605.1 Armadillidium nasatum
ATATATATATATATATATATATATATATAATATATATATATATATATATATATATGCGTGTGTGAGTGTCTGTGTGTTATTGCTTGCAAAAATGTGAGCTTAGCATGAACTCTATTGAATGTGACATTTACAAAGTCTTTGTCTAAGTTCAAAATAAAATAAAGTAATTAATTTTCAAATTTATTTATTTATTTATTTATTTATTTTTATTTTATATTTTAACAGAAACTTGGTGTAAAGTATATAAATTTCATAAATATTTCATGGAATTGTTTTAGTCTCAAAATACGTGGCCCGTCCATACATAGTTTAAATATCGAAGATTGAAACTTTTCTAGAAACTTTCTCTCTAGAAAAGAACTATACGACCCTAACCACTTCAGCTAGATCCTTTTTCCCATACGCTATGCAACCGTACACCTTTTAACGCGTTTTTATTGTAGATCATTTTATATTAACATACAAAATAACAAATACCACTTATCCATTGCTTGTATTTTAATATTTAGTCCGATTCTTTATCTCATTCTCTAGGCAACCATACGCGTTTTAATATATATCTATTATCGAACATTTTATGTGTTATTAACACATAAAATAATACATACCACCTATCTATTACTTGAACTTTAATATTTAGTTGGATCCTTTACCTCATTCGCAATGCAACCGTACGCGCTTTAGCACTTTTATTTTATCGATCATTTTATGTTTTTATTACTTATTATTTTTACTTATTATTTTATTACTTAAACTTTAATATTTAGTCAGATCCTTTATCTCATACGCTATGCAACTGTTCGCGTTTTAACACGTTTATTTTATCGATCATTTTATGATTTTAACACATAAAAACACATACCACTTATCTATTGCTTAAATTTTAATGAGGTTACCAGTCACATAAAACATTAAAAGTTTTTTTTTTTAATTTTTAAAAATTTGGCATCCCAAGGGCATTGCCCTATTAGAGAAGGGGAAACTTTCTAGGTAGATTCCGCCTAGTATACGCACGAGGTATCGAACCAGCGCACTCAAAAACATGAGCTACGGTCCACACATGGACCCCCAAGGGACCACAGAATCTTTAAAAGGTCCTCAAGGAAAAAATACGTCCCCTCAGGGGGTCCACATACGTAAAATTAGGACTCAAAGGGTCCATATACGTAAAGTTAGGACCCAAGGGATCCACAAAAAAAAGGGTTGAGCACCCAAGAGTTACACGATTGAAATAGACAAAATTCGAGCTTGATGTGCGCTTAATGTTTATAAAAGGTCTTAGTGTATTTATTTAAACTGATTAAGGTATGCTGTTTATTTGAGTGTAAATTGCAAAGCTAGTGAAATATATAGAAAAAACTCTTTTTTTGGGTAAAAAAATTTGAGAATGGTGCCAGTGCCAATAAGAAATTAAGTTGTCATCTGAAGTGCCTTAAAATTTGAAGTAGTGTTTAAATTGCATGTGTTATTTTAAGATTTAATAACACATTAGTGATCATCAACAAAATAAACGTGTTAGAGTTTATATTATACACTCCACTAAAATATCAAACATAGCAAGGATGAATAAATAATCCATTCTAGGTAAATGAAACAAAGTTTATTACCAAAGTCTCCTAACCTAACCTAACCTAACCTAAACTAACCTAGCCTAACCTTACCTAACTTACCTTAAGTGTCTTTCATTTCGGAAACTCGAAAGTATTTTCTGCTTCCAGAGTGATTTTTATGAAAATAAGATTTTTATTCTTCGAGAACAAAACAGTAGGAAAAAATATATTTTTACCACTTTCCTCCTTTCATCATAAAAAAATATAGAGGCTGACGAAGTGGAGTGATGACGATTTTGATTATTTTATTTACGTAGAAAACTGTCCTTAATTTGTCCACTTTTCAAACACCCTAACCTCAGTCTTTCAAATTAATCTTTTCTTTTGTTCGGATTAGTAGTCTATTATATATATATAATATATTATATATTATATATATATATATATTATATATATATATATATATATATATATATATATATATATATATATATAATATATATATATATATATATATATATATATATATATATATATATATATATATATATATATTATATATATAATATATTAGTTCAGAAGAGCACTGTTCAGTTGTAATATCGAACTAATAGATATAGAGAGAATGACACAACAATTCGAATGACAGAAAGAGACTAGAGAGAATTAGTGAAAGCAAAGAGTTTATAAGATGAAAAGCCCTAGACTCCACCTTTTCCAGGAGAGCTGTATGAGTGAACCATCCCAGATGTGTGAGGCATACTCCATATAGGGACAAACAACACCCATATAATGAACAAACAATGTTATTGATGTGAAAAATTTCAAAGAACATCCAACTTCTTGGAAGCTTTTAGAAAGAGAAGTAATATGTTCGTTCTAGGAAAGATCTCGAAAAAAAGAAACATCGAGAATATTAAGGACGGACGAAGGTTTGAGTTGTGTGTTTTCGAAGAGGATGTCATAGCTGTATGGAAGGTTGTATCGAGAAGAGAATTGGAAGAATAGAGTTTTTCAGGCATTGAATACTACCTTGCTTTCTCTAACCCAATTTGAAATACGAAAAAGATCATTTTAGTTGCTCAAAGACCACCATTCAAGAGTCAATTCCTTGCTGGGATGGGGGCCTTTCAAACTAAAAGAAGATATCAATGGTGGAATCGTTAGAATAGGAGTGAATAGATAATTATATAATTGAGGTCTTTAATGAAAAGTAGAAAAAAGTGTTGGGATAGGACAGATCCATGCGTAACACCACTATTTACAAATTTAAGGAATAATGGTGGCCGTCTACAACTGCAGCTATAGAACGGCCAGAAAGGAAATCAAAGGGAAGGATAGATTCCGAAAGTGGAAGTTTGGAAATCAAAGCTGTGTGCCGAACTCTATCGAATGCTCTCGCTTTGTTCAGCGCGACAGCAAAAGATTCATCGAAATGACAAAGAGTGGAGGACCAAGAGTCAGAGAGAAGGGAAAGAAGATCACCAGTGAGCGTTTCTTACGAAAGCCATACTGGCGATCAGAGATAAGATTAGAAGAATTGAGATGTTTTCAAATCTTCCTGTTAAGGATAGATTCGAAAACGGAGGATAAAGAAATGGGAAGGTTGTTGGAGGAATGACAAGGGCCCCCTCCTTAGGCTCAGGCTGAATTCCAACAAGAATGAAAGGTTGAAGTAGAAAGACAAAGACGAAATAGTTTACTAAGGCAGGGTGAAAGCTAGGAAGCACAAATTTTGAAAACCACAGGAGGATACCATCAGGTCCGTACGCCTTCTTAGTGTTAATCTCAGAAAGAGCAGTAATGACGTTTTAAAAGAAATTACAATTGTAGGCACAAATGAGGTGGAGGGGGTTGGAGGAGTAGGAACAGCTCCGGAATCGTCTAAAGTTGAATTAGAGGCAAAAGTTTGAGCAAAGAGTTCAGCTTTAGAGGAAGGCAAAACGGTAGATGTGCTGTCCGAAGTTACTAGAGATGGGAAAGAGAAAGTAAAATTAGAGTTGACACTTTTTGCAAAATCGTAGAAAGGGAGTGGAGAAGAGGAATCAGAAGGATGATTGCATTTTCAACGGAGAAATAAGTTTTTCGTGTGGCAGATTATAGACTTTACACAGTTCGGAAATAATATATAAGATGCACGAGTTTCTGAAAGTTGAAGACGACGGTAATCACTGAAGGCGGCATTCCTGCGGAGTATAACACGAGAACAAGCAAGTGGAGGAAAGAATTTACCAGAGTAAGGAGAAGGATAAGTTAAGAAAGTATTTTGGATTTATCACCAAGATAGCCTGAGATTGGGGTAGGTAGTTGCACTAATTGCTTAAGGTTAATCAGAATAGAAAAGTGGTAGGAGGGGAAGGACGTAGCGCCGTCCGAAGCGATGCAAGTACCCCCCCATTGGGCATAACCCACGGAGTGATAGAATGGGCTAGATCATTCCGTTTCACTCCGTTGCCCTTTGGTTCGTTCCTTTTCGCGTTTCACCTTCTCAGGGGGTCTCTAGTGTACCTCCGCCCCACTCTGGAGTGTCTATACTCCAACTACCTCTCCACCTCAATTCTTCACGCGTTAGCACATTTCACAAGCGCTTACTCTTACATTACCTTTATAAAACAAATCAAAATGGCGAAACCTACAGCTGCCTCGGAGATGCTGCGAGGGGCGGCATTCAAAGAACGCCCCTCATCCACCCCTCACCATATCATCACTTGGGAGTTGGCGGCCTCCGACGATGGGGATGGTGCCGCCACGACCCGGCGTTCGGCTTGCCCCCGGTGCACGGTCTTCTTTTTTCAATATTTTCTGTAACATTCGCGGTCTTTTTTCTAATTTCTCCTTTGTCGAACACCATCTCTCTTCTTCTAAACCTCATCTCTTGTTTCTAACCGAAACTCAGGTGCTTGAGTGTGCTGACTGCAAACCTTATTCTGTTACCTCCTACTGTCTCTATCCTCAATTTTCAGCCAAAGGCGGTTGTTGAGCAAATGTGCGCAACGATGTTATTTGCTCTCGTGTCTCTAATTTGGAGTCTCCTGAATTTTCTACCTTATGGCTTAAGCTTTCTTGCTATTCTACTACTAAATTTATTTGTTGTTTATTTATCTCCTAATTCTACTGACTAGGAAAAATTCTTCGACTATTTAAACTCGACAATAGAGCACAATCTATTTTCTTCTCCTTTCTCTGAAATCATCATTTTAGGTGATTTCAATGTTCGCCACCGCCAATGGCTTTCATCTAGTTCTCATTATCCAGCCGGTGAACTCGCCTTCAACTTTTCTATCTAGAACAACCTTGAGAAGATGGTGCAACTCCCTACCCGTATCCCTGATCGCCTTGGTGATGAACCCAACATACTTGATCTTTTCCTTACTTTTTATCCTTCCCCTTTTACTGTTAAATTCTTTCCTCCTCTGGGTTCATCCGATCACCTTCTTATCTCCGTATCTTGTTCTGTCTCTTCAAGTCTTCCGCAAGAACGAACCCCGCCTTCGGTGAGGAGACTTTTGTGGCACTTCGGTTGTTGCTAGCTGGTCTGATTTGCGGTTGTACTTCTCTGATTTCCCATGGAATGATTGCTTTCGTGGGAGGGATCCCTCGGAGTGTGCTGAGCGCAAAATCGAGGTGATTCTCTCTGGCATGGAGGCGTACATTCCATATTCTTTCCCTTCTACTAAACCTAACAAACCTTGGTTTAACTCTGCTTGTTCTCGTGCTATCCACCACAGGGATGCTGCCTTCAGAGATTACCGTCGTCTTCAAACCCCTGAAACCCATTCAATTTATATTTCATCTCGGAATCGTGCAAAAACTATTCTTCGAGATACCAAAAACTCTTTTCTCCGTCGGAAATGCAATAAATAATCTTTCTGGTTCTTCTTCCTCTCGCCTTTCAGGCATTTTGCAAAAAATGTTAACTCTAACTTTGCTTCTTCCTCTTTCCATCCTTTAGTTTCATCTGATGGTACAACTGCATTTTATCTTCTACTAAAGCTGAACTCTTCGCAAAAACTTTTGCTTCTAATTCTACCTTAGACGATTCCGGAGCTATTCCCCCTCCTTCAACCCCCTCCAACTCATTTATGCCTAATATTATAATTTCTTCTAAAGATGTCATTTCTGCTCTCTCTGAGCTTAACACTAAGAAGGCGTATGGTCCTGATGGTATTCCTCCTGCGGTTCTCAAAACTTGTGCTTCCGAGCTTGCACCCTACCTTGGTAAACTATTTCGTCTTTGCCTTTCTACTTCAACCTTCAATTCTTGCTGGAAACGTGCGCTCATTCAGCCTGTGCCGAAGAAGGGGGACCCTTCTCACCCATCTAACTACCGTCCAATTTCTTTAACCTCCGTTCGTTCTTAATTTTTCGATTCTATCCTCAACAGGAAGATTTGGAAACATCTCAATTCTTCTAATCTTATCTCTGATCGCCAGTATGGCTTTCGTAAAGAACGTTCTACTGGTGATCTTCTTTCCCTACTTTCTGACTCTTGGTCCTCCGCTCTCCGGGGTTTCGGTGAATCTTTCGCTGTTGGCGCTAGACATATCGAAAGCCTTCGATAGAGTCTGGCACAAAGCTTTGATTTCCAAACTTCCCTCTTTCGGAATCTATCCTTCTCTCTGTGACCTTCTCTCTAATTTCCTTTCCGGTCGTTCTATAGCAGCTGTTGTAGACGGTCACCGTTCATCCTATAAATCTATAAATAGTGGTGTTCCTCAAGGATCAGTTCTATCCCCAACTCTTTTTCTAATTTTCATCAATGATCTTCTCTCTATTACTTCGTCTCCTATACACTCCTATGCCGATGACTCCACCCTTCATTATTCCTTTCAATTTGAAAAAAGTCCATCCCAACAGCAGTTGATAAATTCAAGAAGGATGGCCTTAGTGCAACTGACCTCTGATCTTTCACTTCTTTAAAATTGGGGCAGAGAAAACATGGTCGTTTTCAATGCCTCAAAAACTCAATTCCTCCATCTTTCTACTCGACACAATCTTCCACAACAACTATGACATCTTCTTCGAAAACACTCAACTCAAACCTTCATCTGTTCTCAATATTCTCGGTGTTTCTTTTTCTCGTGATCTTTCTTGGAAAGATCACATTACTTCTCTCTCTAAACAAGCTTATAAGAGGTTGGTTGTTCTGAGGCGCCTTCGTAGTTTTTTTTTACGCCACCCCAGTTGCTTGCTCTGTATAGGGGTGTTGTTCGCCCCTGTATGGAGTACGCCTCGCATATCTGGGGTGGTTCCACACATACAGCTCTTCTTGAAAAGGTGGAGTCTAGGGCTTTTCGTCTTACCAATTCTCCCGCTCTTACTAACTCTCTCCAATCTCTTTCTTCCCGTCGAATTGTTGCGTCACTCTCTCTATACTATCGCTATTACGGACATTGCTCTTCTGAACGCTCACGTCGCATACCTCCTCCATTGAGAAGGGCTCGTGCGACACAACTTTCTACACAGTCTCATTTTTTCTCTGTCGAACTCTCCTGACCCTAGACTTAACCGCTATGCTCACTCTTACATGAACTCTACTTGTAAAGTCGGGAACACACTCCCTTTATCTGTTTTACCAACTTCCTTTGACTTGCAAACTTTTAAACGCCGTGTATCGGGTCACGTCGGTCATTAGCGACCCGATTTCGAATGCTCCCCAACTCTGGTGGATATTCGTAGGCCTTTGGCCTTTGCCCACCAGAGGAAACATAAAAAAAAAAGAAGATTAGTTCACCAGCTGCATGAGGAGAACTAGATGAAAGCCGTTGGCGGTGGTGAATGTTTAAATCACCTAATTCACAGAAAGGAAAATAAGAAAGAATATGCTTTCTTTTGAAATTAGAAAAGTCGGAAAAAATATTTTATACTTGGTAGAGTTTGGAGATAAGTAGACAGAACAAAAAAATTTTGCTGCAGTGTTTTTTTTTATCACTATTCACGGGTCGAGCCCTTTTATAGGAGAGGGCAGAAATATAAAATAAAAAAGAAAACCTCATCCAAGAGAGAGAGAGAGAGAGAGAGAGAGAGAGAGAGAGAGAGAGAGAGAGAGAGAGAGAGAGAGAGAGAGAGAGAGAGAGAGAGAGAGAGAGAGAGAGAGAGAGAGAGAGAGAGAGAGAGAGAGAGAGAGAGAGAGAGAGAGAGAGAGAGAGAGAGAGAGAGAGAGAGAGAGAGAGAGAGAGAGAGAGAGAGAGAGAGAGAGAGAGAGAGAGAGAGAGAGAGAGAGAGAGAGAGAGAGAGAGAGAGAGAGAGAGAGAGAGAGAGAGAGAGAGAGAGAGAGAGAGAGAGAGAGAGAGAGAGAGAGAGAGAGAGAGAGAGAGAGAGAGAGAGAGAGAGAGAGAGAGAGAGAGAGAGAGAGAGAGAGAGAGAGAGAGAGAGAGAGAGAGAGAGAGAGAGAGAGAGAGAGAGAGAGAGAGAGAGAGAGAGAGAGAGAGAGAGAGAGAGAGAGAGAGAGAGAGAGAGAGAGAGAGAGAGAGAGAGAGAAGAGAGAGAGAGAGAGAGAGAGAGAGAGAGGGGGGGGGAGAATGTGTTGTTGAGTTTTCAAAGCGTTGAATTTTATAAAATTTAAGTGACCCCACCCGGAAATCCCATCCAGATCGGCAATATTGGAGTCAAAGTTGAAGATGAAAAGCAACTCTAAAAGCAAAGGAGGGAACAGATTTGAAATGAGTAGAAGAATGGAGAGCTGAGTCATTGGCATAAGAATGAAATAGTTAGAAAAGGAGCTGAGAAGATCGTTGATAAAAAGTAAAAATAAAGTTGGAGATAGAACAGAACCCTGAGGGACACCACATCTGACAGATAAGTAAGAAGAGGTCGCTCCATCGACAAGTGCCGATATGGAACGATCTGAGAGAAAACTAGACATAAATAAGCAAAGAGACAGAGGAAACCCAAAGGAAGGGAGCTTGGAGAGTAGTGACGCATGACACACTCGGTCTAAAGCCTTGTAAATGTCAAGCGCCACCACACAAGACTCCCCATTATCCCTAAGAACAGGAGACCATAAATCAATAAGATAGGAATATTAATAGAAAAAAGTATGTCACCAGTAGACCTCGATCGCCGATATCAGTGCTGATGATCTGAAAGAAGGAAGTGAGACTCTAGATGATTCAGGAAATGAGTTATGGAAAGCTTCAAGGATTTTAAATAGAACGCAAGTGAGAGCTATGGAGAAATAGCTATAGAGATCAGAGCGGCTACCCATCTTTGGGATCGGCTGAATATATGTGCGTTTTCAGCATTGAAGAAAAGTATTAGCATTAAGTAGTGGTCTGCAATTCCGTGAATAAGTGTGCAACTATCTATTCTCGCACAACCAAAATAGTAGCGCATTAGCGCAGTCGCTAGACAACAGGAAAAATTAGGCTTTTTCAGTAGCGCATCAAAAATTTTTGCGCTACTTAATTGCGCGACTTTTGAAAAATTGAAATCTTATGGGGTTTCCAAAAATATTTTTCGTGAATTTTTTTTTTTTTAAGTTATCAAATTGAAAGAATTTGATGACTTCAAAAAGTTTTTAGTTTAACTAGTAATAATTTAATCAAATTAAAAGTTAATTTAATACGCCTATACATATATATCTAAGTATTTTCGATTTATTTCACCTAGTGACTTGGTTAAAAGTTTCCTTTATTGTTCGCTTATTTTGATAATTTGATGCTAAAAAATCGTTTAGTTTCAATTAATTATTCACCAAAAGCAGAATCTATGCGCTTACTGCCGGTACGTTAAACATAACTGTATTGAATTTATTATAGTTTTTATGAGTTTAATTAATATTGGACAAATAAAATTCTCTTAAAATGTTGGTGGGGATATTTTGAGGCCAAAGAGATTCTCCTTAACTGCTATTAATTTTAAGCAGCTAGTTTTTATGAAAGGAAACATGGAATTCTTGCCCTTTGAAGAGGACACGGAGGATGAAGAGGAAAATCTGGGGATTTAGTAATGTTTATTCACTTTTTCATATTATATTATATTATTAAAAATAAATAAAGTTATTGTAAGGATATATACCTTGTAATATTGAAACATTTCTGAAGTCGAGCACTTGTACCCTTGCGTAAGAAAGAAAAATTTGCGCATCGCGCAGTAGCGCTAAAGTCGATCGCGCACTTTTTGAGGGTCTGAAAAGTCGCGCACTTGCCCCTTAGCACTACCTTCATCTTGAGTAGCGCGCCCAGGTCTGGTATTAAGACATAGAGAGTAAAGTTCAACTAGTATAGGCGCCAGCTCAGATGGGGAGGGTTGCCATCCGGGCCGCTGGCCTTCCTAACGTTCATAGTTCTCAGGATCCCGTGGACCTGATCATGTGAAATCACAGGTGATGACATGGGACACCTGAGAGGAGAAGCAGTAGGAGGAGGGGAACCGGAATCGTTCAGGGTTGAATTGGCGGAAATAAGGAAGCCTATTTATCTATTAGTAAGAAATCTGTCAGATGAATGGGATTGTGCATTATTTGTGGAAAATGGAATAAAGAAAGGTAGACCTAAAAAAAGGAAGTAAGTGTATATGGATATGGCATAAAGAAATTTCAGTTTATATTGAACCGATTTATCATGGTAACTCTATTAATGGTATTACACCAGATTTTGAAGAAAATAAAATTCTTTTACTAAATTTATATTTGCCAAGTAATAAGAAAGACAATGAGTCAATTATTAGAGTTTCTATGTGCCCTATAGGAAACTGAGGTAATTATTAATGATACAAATCATAATTTGAGAATATTAATGGGTGATTTTAATTCGATTATAGATGATTCATGCACAGGAAAAAATTGAAGTAATTTTATTGCTAATAATAATTTAATTGTAGCAGATAAAATTTTGCCAGAGGATTCTTTTACTTATCTTTTACCTGGGCGTAATGGCTTGATCTGAATAATTCAGATGTCAATATCTTATATGAATTATCTTTCAGTATCTTGTGTATTAAATTTAAATCTAAAATATTGCTACCAAATATAAAAAACAAAAAATGAAAAATTTGTATACTGTATAGGTGTAAAATATTAGTGAATACAAAAGAAATATAAATACTTTATGCAAGTCAAGTACATTTGTAAATAATATTATAACTGCAAATATTCTAATTGTTTAACATGCTTAGATTGGTTTCATGAATTTTTATGTAATTTGCTTCATATATTGCTTGCGAAAGTTTACTTTATGAAATAGAAAAATAATGAAATGTGTTCATGGTTGGAATGATTCATTAAGGCCATTCTTTGTTGAGGCTAGGATCAAATTTATTTGATGTAAACTAAATTGAAGAGATAAAGAAGGAATAAGAGCAGAGACAGAAGAGATAAGAAGAACAAGTGCAAAATTTAAATATGAATTGAAAATGAATTTCGGATCAAAAAATTATTAGCTAGTTTTAAAAATAAGAATATGAAGAGTTTCTGGCATCAAATTGAAAAGAACAAAAAGCCGAATTTATACAACAACTCTTGAAAATGAAACTGATGAAAAGAAAAATAAAGCAATTCTGGAAAATAAAATACTAAATGATGAATTTTGTCAATCTGAAAAAAGTTTAAAGTTTTCAAACAAAAAGGTTTATTGGACAGAGGTATATGACATGTTCAGTGCAAAGGAAATTTGTGGTGATGTACAAAATATGAAACCTTCATTGGAGCCAAATAAAGTTGACTTTTATCATATCAAAGTTTGGAACGTAAGAGCTTGAAAGAATGATTGTTAAATTTTTAAATGCGCGTGTAATGCATTATTATGAACCTCTCAAAATGTTAAATTGCAAAATTATGATAATTATAAAATATGAAGACTGGAATGATATTAACAATTACAGACTGATTATGATGTCTTCTATATTTTTAAAGATACTCGAATGAGATATATTAAATAGGAAAGAGGATTATGTGATCATTAATGATAGACAAAATGGTTCCAGAGAAAAGTATTCAAAAACTGCGGCAGCTACATTAAAAGAAACAATTTCACGATATATAAATAACAGTTCAATGCTTCATGAACCTTATTTAGACTTGACTAAAGCTTTAGACAAAGGAAATCTTAAGGTTCTGCTCAAAATTTGAACGATATTAATGTTCCTTAATTTTCTTTTTAATCTTATAGTTCCTCCGTATAATAAACAATCACTAAACAATGATAAAAAAAATAATAACAAGGCTCTGTTTGAAGATAACTATAATAAAGTGTAATGATAAATTTTTGTAAAAAGGATTACAATAATAAAAGAAGAATAGAATTTGTACTACCAATGGTAGGCTGAAAAATGTTAATGAAACTAAATATCAAGGTTTTATTATAAATAGGAATTTACAAAATATATTAAATATTCAGAGAGTAAAAGATAAATTTTTAGTACATTTAAAGTAATTTCAAGGAGATTTAATTCATTAGGATGGGGTATTGTGCATAATTTTCTAAGGAGCCTAATATAACACCTAGTAAAAAAACAGAAACTTTCATGTCTTTTCAAAAAATCACCTGCATATAAATTTATATCAGCAATGGAAGCATGTATAAACATTTTGCTAAAAATAAAAGATAAAAAAAAAGATAGTATAAAATAGTCCGAAATTTTAATTAAAATTTTGAATTACCTTATTGTCGGATTTGTCATTGTCTTGTTCTTCATCTGAGAGATATTCTCGCTTTGGATATGGTATCTGGCAACCAGCAAATACACTAATATATATTATATATTATATTATATATATATATATATATATATATATATATATATATATATATATATATATATATATATATATATATATATATATATATATATATATATATATATATATATATATGCAAAGATGGCTATATTGCTAAAATGGCTTTAGTTTGCTTAGCCTCAGTAGTGTATGCCTAGACCGGTCAGCTATATCTATAAAAATTATATTCTTCTTACCTTAATAAGGTATATTTTATCTTATTTCTAATATCT
>SEYY01000380.1:109371-113298 GCA_009176605.1 Armadillidium nasatum
ACATAGAATTCCACAGCAAAAAATTGGCAGGAATCGAATGAGCACTACTGCAACATTCGATTATGCTTACGGGCCCCTTTAAGACCAGAGGCTCTTTCCTAATTCCTTTAGATGGTTATTCTCATATAGATGCACCTAACAGCCCAATTTACAGCATCATCCCTATTTTTCGTTCAGCTTATAGTAGTAAAACAATCACACAAGCACAAACAAACATAGTATTACGCACCATTCCTTATTTTAACTTATCGTTTCTTCACTTTAATTTCTTAAACTTTCTGCGTTTAATGAACAATCCCCTGAACAGTTCACAGACTGATTTTTTTTCGTTCAAGAAACCCATAACTTATCTTTCGAACTCCCCTACCATATCATTTTCACCTAACCAAACCTTCATCTACTTCACCAAAGTCATCATTCTCGATTTAAGAATCGGTCTATACCCTTCATTCTAAGTCATTATTTCTATTTATTTCACCCAAAGTTCATTTATTTTCCTTTAGACATAACAAAAACATCTAATTCATTGGATACAATCACAAAAAAACAATTTCAACATCACAAAGCACAAAAACACATACTCAACGACATAAAACACAAAAACAATTTCAGCAACACAAACCTCAAAGATACTTACTCTATGGCATAAAACAAATAAACATACAAAAAAAAAAAAAAAAAAAAAAAAAAAAAAAAAAAATAATTTCAACAACTCTTCAAAGCACAAAGACACACACTATGACATAAAACACAAAAACAATTTGAGCAACACAAAGCACAAAAACAATCAACAACATAAAATAAAAAAAAACAATTTGAGCAACAAAAAGCACAAAGACACATTCTATGACATAAAACACAAAAACAATTTCAGTAACACAAAGCACGAAAACACACACTCAACGAAATAAAACACACACAAAAAAACACTTAATTTCAGCAACACAAAGCACAAAAACACTTATACTCAACAATAAAACACAAAAAACAGTTTCCATACTTTGATACACAAAAACACTTAACTCAATGACATCAAAAACACTTAATCACACACACACAAGCACAAACAAATACAGTATCACACATCATACCTTATTTACCTTTTCATTTCTTCATTTCAAGTTCATAACCTTTCAAAATTTTATGAACAAACCCTTCAACAGTTCACAAACTGACTTATATCATTCAAGAAGCCCATCCTTCACAAAAAAGTCCATTTTTGACCAAATTTCAAAAATTCCCAGTTTGAGAGGCTATATTTCGCTTCAAACAAATATCATTTATTAATGCGCTAAAGAAAAGTGGTTGCCCTGTCCCTCCTCTAAACAATATCCAAAAATAAAGAAATTAGTAATGTTTTTTTTTTTTTTTAAATAATTTTTTCTCGAAAAAAAAAAAAAAAAAAATTTTTGGAAAAAAAAAAAATTTCAAGTGCTTATAACTTTTTTCTAGACGTGATATCAAGAACCTGTTCTCACCAATGCAAGAAATTGGGGTTAAGATTATTCAGTTAAATTTTCAGCTCATGTGGAACAGTGATTTGACCCAGCTATTCATATTTTTTCAACTTTAGGTCCAAATAACTTTCAAATCGTCATAGACTCAGAAAAATGCTCAAAATCAAGTCAGAACTTTGGGAAAAAATGCATATACCCTAAAAATTTCAGCTCAATCAGTCAAATAATAAAAAAATATTTTCTAACAAAATATATGAAAATTAGGATTTTTCTTCTTACTTTTTAAAAAATTTTTTTTTTCTTTTGGCCACAACTTTTCTGCTAGTGAATGTCTATCATTGTGTTTTGATTTTAGATACCCCATAAGATTTGGCTGAAAATTTTTTACTTGTCGCACCCGGAGGTCCTCTTCTAATTTTCTGACTGTAGATGTTACATTTAGCTATTTCAAGCCTGAAACATTGTAAAGTATTCCCATACTGCTGAAGCTGATCTTTTAACCATATTGACTGAAAGAATAAATAAAATAATAATTTTGAAATAATGTTGCTAATTGATACAATTTGATATATGCAATAAATTAACAATATGTATAAATACAGGTTATATTCATAATTTTATATTTTAAATTTTTTCAAACTTTACCTTAGGGTCTTACCTAGGTAAACCTGTTGAATTATTATTATGAATCAAAAAAATTTGTTGTACTTTTTATTATACAAAATCTGTAATTTTTTCAAATTTTTTTTTTTGGAGAAAATTTATATAATCATTAATTTAAGTGAATGTTGGCTATTCTACGCCTTTCTCATAATTAAATAAACCTCAATTAAATTTATATCTAATTTTTTTAACCTAAAATTTCGGTGTTTTTGACCTCTTTACTAATTCTAGGCAACCCCGGCCCCGGCAACAGAAAATTCCAGCCCCGGTCGGTCCCTAATGGTAATAAGTCATTATGAGAAATGGTGAAGAGTGGGTGAAGAGTGGGGTCCCACAGAATTCTCTGCTTTTGTTCTATATATATAAATGACTTAGACAAAGGTCTTAAATGTAAGGTTTCTAAGTTTGCAGATGATACCAAAGTGGTCACCTCAGTAAGGAATAATGATAGATGCATAAAGCTTCAAGGTGATCTAGATAGACTTCTTGGTTGGGCAGAGAGGTGGCAAATGAACTTTAATAGTAAAAAATGTAAAGTTCTTCATGTAGGTTACTCAAATGAAGGATTTAATTATGAAATGAATGGGGAGTGGCTTGAGACTTTGGACCACGAAAAGGATTTAGGTGCGATTATTAGCAGTAATCTGAAGGTGGGTGATCAATGTTTGGAAGCAAGGAATAGAGCTAATAAGATGTTAGGTATAATTAATCGCAATGTAGTTATAAGCAAGTTATATAATAGCTGTTAGGCCAGCATTAAAGTATTGTGCACAGGTTTGGGCTCCTCATTTAAGAAAAGACAGATATACTGGAGAGAGTACAACATCGAGCAACAAGGATGATTCTGACATTGAAAATAAGAGCTATGAAGAGAGGTTGAAGGAGTTAGGAATGTTCTCGGTTGAAAGGAGATTTCTCAGAAGGGATATGATGCAAGATTACTAAATATTTGCATCTGACAGTAAAACAAAGATTGAAAAATACTTTATAGTGGACCGTGGAAGAGTAACTAGAGGACATAAGAAAATTAAAAAAAAGCCATGCCATCTCAATCTAAGAAAATACTCTTTCAGTAATAGAGTTGTTAATTTTTGGAATGGCTTGCCACAGGAATTGTTGACATTGATTCTCTTGTCAAATTTAAAAGGGGGCTAGATAGATATTTGAATGGTTTAGGTAATATATAGTATAACTGAACTAAGCCAAATTGGCGGGTATATATGAATTTTTAGATCAACAGATCAACCTATGACTAAGCCTAACGGGCAGTTTTTAGTAGTGGGTGATGGTTCATTGAATCTTGCATGCATAATTGAGCTTAGTTTTACTTTTATCTTTGCATGAATAAACTGATATCTAGGGCTAGGATAGACTTAGTCTTTCGTGCATGTATTAGTTTTGTTATCGTTATTATTTGTTTGGACTGGGACAGTCTCGATAGGCCCTTGTGGCTTCTAACTATCTCTATTTTCCTATGTCCTATCTCATAAAATTTTGAATATATAGTCCAAATTTCAGGCCATTCCCAAAAGTGGTTTGGTTCCACCGTTCATTTGAAAAAGGGTCAAATTTCAAAAAAAAAAAAAAAAAAAAAATCTTTTTAACAGTTATAGGCTAAGAAAAACGCTATTAATAGACTTTTTTCACTGGGGAAAAATATTTACACTGATAATTTCAGGAGAATCGGCTGAAAATTAAAAAAACAAAATTTGAAATTGGACTGTGCCCCTTAAGGATAATTTGCCATTTTAACCCCGGTTTTCCCTGATTTTTAGCCGGGACCGAGACCGGGGCCCCGGTCGGTTCA
>SEYY01000380.1:113398-120898 GCA_009176605.1 Armadillidium nasatum
AGGAGAAGGATAAGAAGTTAGGAAAAGCAAGTATGTTGGGTTCTCACCAAGGCGATCACGATACTTTAGGAGATGCACCAACTGTCAAGGTTGTTTCTGGATAGAAAATTGGAAGGCGAGTTCACCGCTGGATCGTGAGAACTAGATGATAGCCTGGGCGGTGGTGAACATGAATCACCTAATATGATATTTGGGAGAAGGAGAAGAAGAAAGAATGTTCTATTTTGAAGTTAGATAGTCGAAGAATTTGGATAGTCTGTAGAGTTAGAGATAAGTAGACAGAACAGATAAAATTAGTTGTTGTAGAGTTGCAGATAGTTTAAGCCATAAAGTGAGAATTCAGAAGACTCCAAATTAGAAACACGAGAACAGACAACATCGTTTGCGCACATAAGCGCAACATCCGCCTTTGGATGAAAATTGAGAATAGAGACAGTAGGAGGAAACAGAGTAGGGCTTGCTGTCAGAGCACTCAGACACCTGAGTTTCGGTTAAGAATAAGAGATGAGGTCTAGAAGAAGAGAGGTTGTGTTGACAAAGTGGAAATTAGTAAGAGACCGCGAATGTTGAAAAGTTTATGAAAAAGAAGATCGTGCACCAGGGCAAGCCGGCATAGAGGTCTTGGTGGCACCAACCCCATCACCGGAGCCACCAACTCCCAAGTGGTGATGGGGGAAGGAGTGGATGAGGGGCATTCTTTGGATGCCGCCCCTCGTAGCATCTCCGAGGCAGTTTTTCGTTTCGCCATTTTCTTTTGCATATTAAAGGTAATGTAGGTGTAAGCGCTTGTAAATTTGTAGGAACGTGAGAAGGGAGTTGGGGGAAGGAGAAGTGGGAGCATAGACACTCCATGGGAACGAGGTACACTATAGAGACCCTCTGAGAAGGTGAAACGCGAAAAGCGAACCAAAGGCAACGGAGCGAAAAGGGAAGGTCTAGCCCACCCTATCACTCGCGGTTAAGCCCAGTGGGGTACTTTCATCGCTTCGGATGGCGCTACATCCTCCCTATATCGCTGTATTATATATATATATATTATATAATATATATATATATATATATATATATATATATATATATATATATAATTATATATATATATATTATATAATTATCTATAGTTCACATAAATTATCTATAGTTAAGTACACAATATATTACACAAAATAAAGAAAAAAAAAAAAGAGTAATGTTTAAAACAACCAAAGATTTGAAAGTGGAAAACGTTTTACTGTGAAATTTATCACACTACTGACATATTTTCTTTTCTCAAAGGGAATATTAAATATTAAAATTTTATAAAAAAAAAAAAAATATAAGATAATCTCAAAAACCATTAAGGTCTCTTATCTATATTTTCTACCTGATAGGTATAGAGATTATAACTCCAGATTAGCACTAGGCAATAAGGCCCTAGACCGGCACCTGTGAGAATTATAAATAATTACCCCAGTGCCTCACCTCAGTTTAAATGATCTAAAAATATATAATAAATTAATAATAATAATAATAATAAAAACACAAAGAATATAACCTACTCTTGAAAGGGTAATATGCCTTCTTGAGAATAACAACCTGTTTGAATAAGAATAACCTGTTTTTAATTATTGCCCGAAATGGGAACAAAAGCTCATAAGACTTTTCATTAGCACAAGTGCACTCAATAAATAATAATAATAATAAAAATAAATTTAACATAGAAGAATAACATTAACGTATCTAAACAAATAAACATGTTAATATCAATCTCCCTTCACGCTCTCCAGTCTAGGACATGGCACATGCACATTAATATTGTGGATCCCAAGCACAGTCAAAATCAAACAGCATAACAGCAAAGCAACAAGCAGGTAAGACTATATTCCTCAGAGAATACTCCATGCAATCTGAAACGAGAAAAATATACTCGGCAGCAGCCAGCCCTTACAATATTATATATAATATATATTATATATATATATATATATATATATATATATATAATATAATATATATATTATATATTATATATATATATATATATATATATATATATGAGAAAAAAAAAAGAAATGGAAATGTTGGAACTATACATTGAAAAAGATAAAAATCGCAAAAAAGTGAAAAATGTGATATTTGTACTTATTAAATTGCTTATATTTTCTAAACCAAGCCAAAAACCAAAAATAATTCATTAAAAAAATTAAAATATACATATATAACAATAATTCAGCAAAGTTTGAAAAAAATCGAAGATGAGGTTTTTTTTCAAGGTCAAGGTCAAGGTCACCAATAGGTCAAATTTTTTTATTTGACCTCCGAGGTCAAAATCATCTAAATAAATGTTGTACCGCTATTCAAGATCTTTTAAATGGTCTTTACACGATGCTTCTAAGTGCCATAGAAGCCGAGATATTGTATTTTGACCTCGGACTACTCTCTGAAAATTGACATTTTTGACCAAAGTTTCAAAGGTCATATCTTCTGAACCGTATGAGCTAGAGACCTGCAATAAACGCCATTCATATTTTCTCAACAATATCTGTTAGTGTGCCACTTTTTATACAAATCGAAAGGGGTCAGGGTTTTTTGTCGGTTGCAGTGACTTGGAATGACCCCTATCCAGATTAAGGTCTGGCCGCCACCCTAACCTACAAGCATACAAACATAGATTCAATATACAAAACACACTATACCCAATATATCAAAGATGGATGCATGAACCAGACGCAACAGAACATCTCCTTCTGAGATGCTTCACCCTTACACAACACAGAACCCTCCATCACATCTCCTCTCTGAGAGACCTTTGGGTACGGCCGACGGCCGTTGCAGATTTCCTAAAGGCAGTGTGGCCCTTCCAGTGAGGAAGGTCCAAGGGGAAAAAAAGTAAGTAAGTAGGTAAGTATATATATATACAGTGGAACTCCAATATTCGTCTTTTCCGATATTCGCCCTGTAATTTTTTTTCCGATATTCGTCGAAAAATCAATATTCGTCCTACCTACGAAAGCCTATAACCTTAAAAATAAAAACTCTTAATAACAATCATTGTTTTTCTCATCCAAAAGGTAAATTTCTTTTTAAAATTTTATTTGTGTTTAGCGTTTATGTAGGCCTACACAGTGCGTATTACGTATTATTTATGGCAGTACGCTGTTTAATATGTACTGTAGTTAAATTGTACAGTGTTTGAAATGATTTCGGAGATCGATTCTAGATTGAATTTTTTTTTTTGTTAAAGAATAGATAGGCAAAATTCGAGGCTGGGAACGAATTAATCCATTTTTAGTTAATTCCTATGGGAAAAAATTATTCGATATTCGTCTTTTTCGATATTCGTCATCCCCTCAGGAACGGATTAATGACGAATATTGGAGTTCCACTGTATATATATATATATATATATATATATATATATATATATATATATATATATATATATATATATATATATATATATATATATATATATATATATATATATATATATATATTTCACTATCACCTTTTCCACTTTCGTGGGGTGATGCCCGCCACATTTCCCTTACAAACATATCCATTCTCACTTTTCAACCCCTTTCAACACAGCCCTCCATCTCACTCTGTCCTCCGCAAGTCTTCTATCCTCTTCTAAACTCAGATTCCTTCCACCCAAAATCTCTCTCACTCCATCCATCCATCTCCACTTTGGCCATCCCTTCCCCCTACTCCCATTTCACCTCGGATCTAAATACCTTGCCCACCATTCTCTCCTCATTCATTCTACAGTTCTACACATATGTCCAAACCATTTTAGCACACCCTCCTCCGCTCTATTAACTACACCTCTCTTCAATTCACACATCTCCCTTATTCTTTCATTTATAATCCTATCAATCCTTCTCAATTTACATATCGCTCTCAAACCTTTCATCTCAAAGACATTGAAACTTTTCCTCGTCCGAACACTTATCATCCATGTTTCACACCTATACAATACAGAAGGTAAACATACATTCAAACATTCCTACCTTTATTTCTTTCAAAATTTTCCTTTCTTCCATACTTCTCTCATTCCCCCCAACTCTTTCATCCCCTCTACCACTCTATTCTTTATTTCTTTTTCCGTACCTCCCTTACCTTCCACCAACATTCCTGGATATTTGAATTCATCCACCTCCCCAAATTTCCATCTTCCCACTTCTAAACCCCCCCCCCCATTCCTCCCTCTACATCTCCTCATCCCCACCTCCAATCCTCATAACTTTACTCTTCCCTGGAATGACTTTCAATCTCACGTTAGAACATTTCCCCTCAAACTCTCTCACAAATATTCTCAACTTTTCTCCAGATTCTGCCACCAACACCACATCATCTACAAAAAGTAAAACATTCACTCTTTATATTTCTCAACCTAATACAATTCCCTTCTCTCTCCATTTCAATAGATTAAATAACATGGCTACATTTTACACACCTATCTCAATCCCACTCCTATGGTAAACCAATCCAATAGTTACCTCTTCACCCTAACTCTTGATGTACAATTCGCATATATATATATATATATATATATATATATATATATATATATATATATATATATATATATATATATATATATATATATATATATATATATATATATATATATATATATATATATATATATATATATATATATATATATATATATATATATATATATATATATATATATATATATATATATATATATATATATATATATATATATATATATATATATATATATATATATATATCACCACCACTCACGGGCAAAGCTCTATTCAAGGAGGGGGTGTTAGAAGAATAAAACTGAAGTAAAAGAGTACAAAATCCAAGTTATAAAATCCACCCCTTCAGGACCCACCTAACGCAAATTTCTTAGATGAGCGCAGACGCGGGCTTTAAAGGAACTGAGATAAAATTCGGAAGGAAATACAGAAGATGGGAGAGAGTTCCACAAAGCAGAGGTGGAAGGAAAGAAGGAGGCCCTACAACGGACAAGCCTGGAGTTGAGTCATGTCCACACAAAATTGATGCGCGGATATTGCACCCCTTGTGCTGCGAGGACGCCGTAAAGGTGAAGGTATACGAATGGATAGTTCCCTCGGGCATTTGCCGCTGTAGAGCCTATAGAAAAGAGACAAGGCACCAACGTCACGTCGTAAAGATAAAGTCAAAAGAATTAGAAAGAGAGGGACAGTTTATAAGTTTTTTAGCCTTTGACTCAACCCTATCCAAAGAAGGGTGAAACCTGAGCCACCCCAGTTATGAGAGTAATACTCCATACCAGGCCGGATGAGACCCCTGAATAATTAGATAAACTGCGAGGAAGAGAAAATTTTTCGCGGTCTAAACAGAACTCCCAGCTTCTTTGAAGGAAAGGAAGAAAAAGTCGTTCCATCAACAACAGACGAAATGGAACGATTAGAAAGAAAGCTAGACATAAGTAAGCAAATAGGAGGAGGAAACCCAAAGGAGGGAAGCTTGGAAAGCAGTGAAGCATGTCATACCCGGTCAAACGCCTTAGCCACCGTATCTGAGGAAGATCGGAAGGATTGAGTCACAATTTTGATTTGTTGTGATCCAGTGGAAGATTTTTTTTTTAAGCGTATAGTGAAAGAGGCCTGTAGTTAAAGGGATAAAAATAAATTGAGATATTGGGAGGGATTGAGATATTAAAAAAAATTACAGTGAATTGTAGAAAAAAAACGTTTTGAGTTTTTTTATTTATTGTAAATTATTTTCATTTTTTTTGTTATCTTTTATATTATTATTTTTTATATTGGGTATCATTATTATTTTATATATTCCTGTATTATATTAATTTTGTTATTATTTTATATCGCACCTGTTATATCTATGAGATTTATTTATTATTAAGTTATATTTCGAAATTTATTATTTTTATAAAATAAAGTATTGTGTTTTGTTTTTTTTATTCCATCACTGTCCTTGTTAGAGAGCCCTAATTAGTAGTCTTGTAGTTATTTTTTTTGTAACCCCAATAGCAGGAGAGTTGATAAGGCAAAAAGCTCTAGACTCCACCTTTTAAAGGAGAGCTGTACTCTCACCCCTATACAGAGCAAGTAACTGGGGTGGTTTAAAAAATACTGAAGGCGCCTCAGAACACCAACCTCTTAGAAGCTTGTTTAGAAAGAGAGGTAATGGGATCTTTCCAAGAAAGATCACGAGAATAAGAAACACCTATAATATTAAGGAGATGAAGGTTTGAGTTGCGTGTTTTCGAAGAAGATATAGTAGTAGTGTGGAAGATTGTGTCGAAAAGAGAGATGGAGGAATTGAGTTTTTGAGGCATTGAAAACGACCATGTTTTCTCTGCCCCAATTTGAAATGAGAGATAGATCAGAGGTTAGTTGCTCCAAGGCCACCCTCCTTGCTTCTATTAACTGTTGCTGGGAGGGGCGCCTTTCAAAATGAAAAGAGTAATGAAGGGTGGAGTCATCAGCATAGGAATGGATAGGAGATGAAGTAATAGAGAGAAGGTCATTAATAAAAAGCAGAAAAAGTGTTGGGGATAGAACATATCCTTGAGGAACACCCCTATTAATAGATTTATGGGATGAACGATGGCCGTCTACAACAGCTGCTATAGAGCGACCAGAAAGGAAATCAGAGAGAAGGATAGATTCCAAAGGAGGGAAGTTTGGAAATCAAAGCTTTGTGCCAGACTCTATCAAAAGCCTTTGATATGTCCAGCGTTACAGCAAAAGATTCACCGAAATGCCGAAGAGCGGAGGACCAAGAGTCAGAGAGAAGGGAAAGAAGATCACCAGTAGAGCGTTTCTTACGAAAGCCATACTGGCAATCAGATATAAGGTTAGAAGAATTGAGATGTTTCCAAATCTTCCTGTTAAGGATAGATTCGAAAACTTTAGAAAGAACGGAGGTTAAAGAAATTGGACGGTAGTTAGAGGGGTGAGAGGGGTCCCACGTTCTTCGGCACAGGCTGAATGAGCGCATGTTTCCAGCAAGAAGAGAATGTTGAAGTAGAAAGACATTGACGAAATAGTTTACCAAGGCAGGGTGCAAGCTCGGAAGCGCAAGTTTTGAGAACCACAAGAGGGATACCATCAGGACCGTACGCCCTCTGCTCAGAAAGAGCAGAAATGGCATCTTTAGAAGAAATTAAAATTTTAGGCATAAATGAGTTGGAGGAGGCTGAAGGAGAAGGAACAGCTCCGGAATCGTCTAAGGTTGAATTTAAGGTAATGTTTGAGCAAAGAGTTCAGCTTCAGAGGAAGGCAAAACGGCAGTTGAATCGTCAGAAGATACTAGAGGAGGGAAAGAGGAAGAAGCAAAGTTAGAGTTGATATTTTTTGCAAAATGCCAGAAAGATTATTGCATTTGCGAAAGAGAAAAGAGTTTTTGGTATCTCGAAGAATAGATTTTGCACGATTCCGAGATGAAATATAAGTTGCGTGAGTTTCTGGAGTTTGAAGACGACGGTAATCCCTGAAGACAGCATCCTTGTGGCGGGTAGCACGAGAA